>MIQA02007441.1:0-13020 GCA_001887855.2 Sclerospora graminicola | reverse complement strand
GTCTTAGCTTTTTCACGATAATTTCATAGAGGATGCATGGATTTGGACGGTTTAAACGCCAATGAAAAGCCAATTTTCGTGACTAGAAGATGGAATAATCGAAAACCTTAGCCAATCACGTCATTTTTTTCTAGAGCTTCAAACTTTTAAATCCGGTTATTTCCGACATCAGTTTATTGCGGGGCCACTTTTCACGAGGAGGTCCACTATTTGGATCGATTTTGCGCAGACCAGACAAAAAACATAAGGATACATTAATTATCTGCTTCTACCCTGTTCTGTGGATCCCTCACGAGCTTTTTCCCCTGCTTCTTCTTCTTATGAAAACTCATTTTTACCTTTATATAAAATGTTGTGAAGAGAGAACCATACAATAATAGCAGAAGGACCGCCATCACTCTTTAAACGTGTACTGACTTGAGCTATTTCTTCTTGCTTGTTAATTAGCATACTAACTTTTTTAATTGCTGGTCTGCATATGCATTATCTTCATTTGTAAAGCGACCTTAAAGGAAAAATTAATATCCCAATTAAAAATGAGCGCTACGCGGGCGCCTAAGTTAATTGATTATTGCCAATTAGCCTAGATTGGGGGCCCAGTTTGAGCACTTCTTCGTATTATTAAGATCGTTAAGTAGCCTGCCGGCGAAGCGAGATGAGAAGTATGTCAGATATCTTTTCTTTTTGAGTACATACCTCATCTACTTCTCAACCTCATCTACATTAACATTACTATCTAAGCGCCGTTTTCGACCATTCAAGTCTTTAGATGATCTTCATCTCCATACTAGTACTAAATTGACGCACCGTCAAGAGCGCCACAAACTGCTGCGTCAAAAATCCTGCCAATCATCAGTTGCGATTTTTTATGGTGAATGATGATTGGTCAATCTTGTTTTTTGCGCTCATAAACTGATGTCGCTCATAATCTGCTGCAATACGTTATTATTAAATCAGTTTTATTTTCCATGTTTGTATGATTTGTTTAGATTTAATTATAGTTTTAACTCTAAACCCCTCATAATGTATTCACTCTTAAACTTGCCGTCTTGCAGCCACGTGTCCGGAATTATATATTTACATATATAACAAAAGAATTTAAAAGCTCATTAAATAGTCTGGCCTACTTTAATACTATTTAAACTATTAGAACACCTGCTGATTTAGTCTGAAACCAATCAATTACTAATATCAGTCAGTTATAACATAGTCTTTTCCGAAAAAACAGAAATCCCGACCAGATACGGTGTAATCTCTATATGACTTAGTGTAAAGGTCAAAGACCGATATAATGCGATTTAACAGTATTATTTCGTCTGTTATTGAGAAACTGCTCAATAAATATAGAGACTGAAAAATGACATACCCAATGAACAAGTGCAAAGTAACACAGCGATAATTCCATTCTAGCCAATAACTTAATAATGCATGGTAGCTACTTAACCGCATATCACTAATCTTTCATTTTCTTCCTTTTAGTTAACTTAACTATTAATACTTCACTTCACCTTGTATTAATGAACTATCCTGTTCGCCGGTCATGCTGCATCTGTTATAGTTATTTTGATGAAGGACAAGGACATTGAAGTGCTGCTTCATAGCAAGCAACTAAAATCGCTAGTGTTTGTAGAAATCAAGCGATGTCAATGCTTGATTGTGTATT
The DNA here is from genome assembly GCA_001887855.2 of Sclerospora graminicola. NCBI lineage: Eukaryota > Oomycota > Peronosporomycetes > Peronosporales > Peronosporaceae > Sclerospora > Sclerospora graminicola. The sequence goes on along the minus strand of MIQA02007441.1, from coordinate 11,357 downwards.
ATGAAAATGGTACTTCTTTTTATTTTGTAACACAAAAGGCACGAGTAAAAAATGTAATCAATGACACTCAAATTGTTGTTATACGCTATACAAATTAGAACCAACTCGTCTTCATTTCGCAATATATATAACGAGATCATTTTGATACAGCGATAAACTGTATATAGTAATGTAATGATCTAACGAATTAGGTGTAAAGTTATTTTTATATATTAGTCTAGAACATGACGCACTAAATTGCTTTGCATCACCGCACGGAAGCTGATAGAATGATTTACAGTGCAGGGACAAATATTAAATGGTGGTCCAGACTATTTGTAATCTTTATGCATGTACCATTATCCCCACCTCCGGGTGGGATAATGACTCCCTAGATTTATGATTAGGTTCAATGATGTCATGGTGGTTAGCTATTTTTTTTATACCCATTCCAGTCTGCGAAAATGCAGAAATTTAATTTGAGGTCGCTCTGAAAAATATAACGTTTTGCAGCTTGTGCCACAAAATCTTATATATTTTATACTGCCCGCCTTCGAACATTATCTGAGCGGAGATTGATTATTTTTGGAAAACATTCGGTAAAACACGGATAACCAGATCTTTTCACTTGGTGACTATTTTATATTTCTGTAACAAACACATATAGCAAAATACATATAATTTCCGTTCAGCCCTCAAACTGGCAACTTCTCACTGTTATCTATTGAGTAACAAATTACATTTATTCCTATTCTAATTGCAAGCTTCCTCACTGGTTTTTTTACAGTGAAAGCCTGTAACAGGTCACCCTGTTACACCTGGTAGCACTTTCTGGTCCGTCCTAACGACCACTGTTCGTTTCGTTCCGCTAATTAATTACCGGAGCAAGAGCCGCTCGGTTGACAATCGAGCGTCAACATGCGCAAGACTTACTGAGGGAGGCCTTCCCTCACTTTCAAAAAACGTAGCGTGGACGTTGTTGTGGAGATAATGCGGACCGACATTATTACCATCCTCCGGGATAAAACCACGGAGGAAGCACTGGAGACGATAGGTCATTTCAAACGACACTACATCGATCCACAGGTGCAATCCGCGTCATTGATGTCGTGGTCGCCACCTGCAACGCCTACAGCAATCGTTAAGATCGTAAAGGCGCGGATACCGCCCTTTACTGAAGAAGGGGGCGAGCCCCTTCGGAGATGGTTCGCGGAGGTGGTAGATGCCCTCTCTGCGCAAAGATTGTTGACCCACGTCAACAAGCTTATTTCACCACAACATGCCTAGGCGGTCGTACCAGGACATGGGCGATGAGTCGCAGATCCACTGATGAATCTGCGTTCCTGACTTACCAGGAATTAAACGTTAAGCTAAAGCTCAACTTCGAAGCTCCAGAAATGGAACTTAATTGCCGTCAGGAGTTCATGGAACTCAGGCGCAAGGTAAGCGTAATCTCAGAAGATACAATATTTGCGTTCAAATATTGTATATGAACCAGTGTCTCCAGTTATGCACGCCACTGGCTTCATGAAGAGATTTAAAGACGGTCCCGTCAATCAGAGTCTTTACCGGCATCTGCCAAAGACTTGGAAGGATGCTATAGACCAAAGTATCCGCGAAGAACTCAGCCTACGATCGGCAACATCGCATGCTGGATTCAGTCGAAGGGCTCAGCAGCCTTTTGACTTTAATATGAGCACGTTAATCAAAATAACAATAGACGAAACTCAAATTTCGTCCAACGACATTACCACCCGCACCAAAGCGTAGGTAGAGGTCCTGAGCCAATGGACCTATCGGTTGCAGTTGCCTCGACGACGAGGCAACCGAAAAATAAGACATTTATTCGCTGCAATCGATGCGCGAAGATGGGGCATTACGCCCACGAGTGTATGACGCCACGCAGTCAGCGGACTGGACAGCCCGCTAGTAAGTGACATCAACAGGGGAATCCCTCTGTTAAATGAAAAAACGTGAACAACCAGTAGGGGCGGGGTGACCTACTGGAAGGGTTACCTCACATGCCGACATCGGGCATGTGAGATAATAACCCCAGACGGGATTATGTCTTGTCATAAGGTACAGGGTGAGGGGAAACCTTTAATCATCCTAAGGGTTTAGCCGCATGGAAACAATGTCCCCATCACGCTTTTTCGACACTGGAGCGTCGAAGGATTTCGTTAGAACTGAGAGTGGATTTCGTGGAGTCCACAAAGTACGTTATCAGTCTTGTTAACAATAGGTGCAACCGTGACCATTCATAAGCTAGTGGTTCACACACGCTTTGAGCTCGACGAACCGTTGTTCGAAGACGAATACATCGTCCTCGATTTAGACGACAAGTTCGATGTGATCGTTGGCATCCCTTGGATGTCCAAGCATTAATCAACGATCGACTAGGTTAACGATACGACCGCAGCGTCAGACAGTCTGGTGGGTAGCGATGGCACCACCAGGTCTGATCTGACAGTATCAGCGGAAGGAATTTCCGCTGATAAGAGTCCAGCGGGATTTCACACGCAGTCGTTGCGTGTTGAAGATGTGTGCAACACGGAAGACAAAGACCCCAGTGTTGAATGATCCACGATCGAAGACGGTCGTTGTGCGGAAGATTTATCCACGGTGGGAAGTACCCACCAGAACGAATGTATCAACACGGGTGGAAATGATTCCCGTGTTGAAGAACTCGCGACTGGGAGCGGTCGTGAGGAACAAGACTCCATGGTCGGCAGTGGCCATCATGACGGAAGAGACCTTGCGCACGAGTGATAACCGTCACCGTATCGCCTAACAGGCAAGAGATCAGACGAGCGCGTCTGATCACGATGACGTGACCGTCGTGATGATAAACGACTTGACGCAGACAGAAACTGGATTAACTACCCCGTCTCTCACACTCGACAATCCTCCGAAATTAGGCTAGGAAGTGATGTCTCTTCCAGCTCTCAGCTGGAACAAGTTTACGAAGAATTTGCACGATGATCAGATAGAACAGATCTGAGCGTGCTAGGCACGAAGTATTGTGTCACGCGGCATTACCGCGTGACCAGGTGAAGGCGATCGATGAGTTCTTTGAAACTCGTCGCAAGGCGAAACATGTGCTGGAGTCTACCTCACCGCCCATCCGTTCGGCGTTTCCGTTCACTTGAGGCTGGTAAGCCATCGTCACGGTCTGTCTCTGACACATCATCTGATTAAACGATCGGAAGACTTCGACCATAAAACTGGGTTTGCGATCATGCCGGATCACATCACTCGCACCAAAGCACCTGAAAACACATTCTTCGATATAACTTTGGGCGACCTGTTGGGCTGTTCGAGTAGACCCGGCCTTAGCAATCACCAGACCTGTGAACAGATTGACCCAGAGCAGCAGTTTAGTGTTGCCCTTAAACGATTTTGGTAAAGAGGGGATATGATCCATCGCTTTTACCTGAAAGGGGTTAGTTGCCTGGATATTCCCAGGTGACCGGTGTAACAGGCTAGCTGCTACAGGCTCACACTGTTTGAATTGCAAGTGAGGAAGCGTGCAATTGGTTAGAAACAAATGTAATTTGTTTCTCGATAGTTTAAGTAAGATAAAACTAGGTCTGGACTATTTAATTAATTAAATAGTCCTAGTTATATATATTAATATATAACTATGACACGTGGCTACAAGACGGTAAGTTTAAGAGGGAATATACTTATGAGTGGTTTAGAGCTAACTAGTATAATTAGATCTAGACTAATCGTAGTAACATGTAATGTAAAACTGATCTAATAATACCCTTATTATTAGATCAAACTACAAAGGTAAAGTGAGGTGCAGTATGAGTGAATGGCTGTATGAGTGTTTTCGCGCCTTACCCCGTGTTCGTGCGATGCACGGTAAATGGAGAGGAAATTGAGGTTAGCATAAATCAGTACATTTAGAGGAGCTGAGCAGTGATTGGCTAGTTCTTTTGTATGGGGCACCAAAATATACGGTGATGCAAATCTGGGCGGATTTTTCCGTCGTTTTATGTAATGGGGTGCCATTACATAAGTGATATTTAAGTTGAAATATCACAGTTCAATTTCAGACTTGCTGTCTGAAATGCGAATATTGGATTATAAGTTATTATAATCCACCCTGAGAAACAGATTCTGATTCACGGATTACCTCGATTATGTACGTTTGGTAACTTCTTAGTAATTTTTCTATCTAAGCAACTTGGTAATTTACCTAAACATAACTACATAAGCAATTATCAATTTCAGCGGCTAGCCGGGACACAAAGAAGACGGGGTTTTGTCGAATATGTCCTTACTCCGCATACGTTCCTCGATGGCTTATTTGCTACGTAGATCACGAGCTGGAACACGAGCTGAAAAATATTAAGCCGTAGAGCGCTACACATGGTGGGCCACAGTGTTCCTCATCTTTGGAGCTCCGGGTGGTAGCATTGTAGCCCGTAACGCTTCATTTGAGCGTTCTCTGAGCAATCAATCTTTCGGACAAACACATCAAAGCAGGCGCCAAGTGCATACCGAAGCAGAATGCGCCAAAACCGTCGTCGTTTTTCAAAAAAAAACATGAGTAGAGCCGCGAGCACGAGGTAGACAATTTGAAGAAACGACACGTGAGTACTCAGCACGACGACTGTGAAGACAAACAACAGCAGCATCAGTTAGCACCCATGAGACTAAACAGGTTTTATCTTATCTATGCATCGATCGTACTTAGAATTGTGGCAAGTACTAGCGCATCCAAGCGCGTAAAGACGACTCGCTTGGCATCAACGATCCACAAGTGGATGGCAGATCGCCATCCTAGTTGAAGTTGCTAGCAATTAAATCACGAATAAGTACGTAACATTAGTAGTGAGCATCGATTTGTTCAGCTTACCCATAGCATTTCAGCCAGACGCTCAAAGTTGGCAAAACTCGCTCGGTCGGCTTCCAACTCTTCAGCTTCGTTATGATTGTTAATATCAGATACTTTGACCGTGTTTCGTCGTTTCCAAGACTCACGGAGAACATCTTGATAGCACCATTGTGTCCAAAATGGACAGAAACATAAACACGCTGTGCCTCGTGGTTTATATTTCTGTAAGAACGAGACGACATGCCATCGCTAGAGGAAGCTTCACGAGACAGTGAAAGACACGGGGCTGTCCCGTCTCGAGGGTAAACAAGGCGGCTATCATGACAGCTAAAGAAGTGAGCATATACTCGGCATGGGGCCGTAAAATCAAGGGTAGGATCAGTGGTGTCCTTGCATTACCGTCGACAATGACAAAAGGAGTCACATGCCACCACAATTTCAGCCAATAAATTACAACGCTCTGAATTTGTTTTATATCAGTACTTCAAGAAATCTGTCAGCCAATCATTGCGAGGGCGGATATTTTTGTCTTTTTCGGATCTTTTTTTATTGTATATAAAACACTACGCAAATCTGGGCGGATTTTTCCGTCGTTATATGTACATCACCCCCACTCAAGGTGGTTGGCCAATAATATTATGTAATATTGGCCAATCGAATGGTGGCACTTGTTGGTCGATTTTGGTTACAACCATTAACGACCAAAAGAATCGAATGGTCACGCGGCGGTGCTCTTGAGGGCGCTGCTGAAACTGCTAACGCAGTCTCCACCTCTGCATCACGTGCAGAGGTGCCAACATCGAATACCGACGCTACTAATGTAGCGTCGGAAAAGAAGCCGAGAGACCCATTATCTCTCGTAGTAGACGCTGCGGAAGCAGTGTCTAAGAGGGGACGAGAAGATGTCGCTAACGCGACATCTAGTGCGCTATCACCTGCCGAATGGCGAGTGGCGAAGAAGTGTTCGTCCGTCTTCGAAGAGTCATCGGACGCCGAAGAAGAAGGTGAGGACGCCACCGTCCTCCGCAAGGTGCTAGCGAGCGTAAGTTTGCTAGAATTCCTTCGCCTTTAAGTAATGGCGAGGTGGATTCTGACGCTGTCGATTACGACAGCGAAAGAATCCGTCATACGGTGGCAAAAAAAGCGTAGCGATTCTCCTAGGCCTCGTCACTCGCCTGGTCGCGACGACGACTTTGGGATGGCAGGTGGCGCTCCACCAGCCAAAAAACAACGTGCAGAAGTGGCTAATGCTATTTCTGATTTGCCTTGTCGTACGAACACATTTTCCGTACAAATGGTTTTGGACCCAGCATGACGTTAGTCCCGAAAGTGGTTGTCACACCAAGCCGATTGTCTAAACGTTTTTTACATCAACGCGCTTGAGATTGCGAAGACCTTCGCTACAAACTATGATGTCACATTACGACGATAGACGTCGGTACTTATCGCCCTTTCTATCAGCCGTTTATTATACGAACCGGAAAGGGTTCGCCAAGAACAGGGACGATAAAGACGCCCTGACCCAAAGTTGGAACGCCTTTGTTGAGAACTACAACAAAGGTCCCGACGATTACGTGACAAAGTTCACGTAAACCGCGAGCGCTTCTTAAATTACTCACGTTTAGGAAAAATGGAGTTTATCCATTTTACCTGCATTAAAGAAGGAATTTCTTGCGGAGTTCCTTCTGACTTGGTGTGCCCTTCTTGTCCCAAGGGAGCTCCTCGTCTTACCGAAAAGGAGCTACAAAGGTACCGAGTAGCCTCGGTACCCACTAGTGTTAAGGGCCTAATTGATGCCCTTAATATATCAGCACCTAGTGCTGATACCTTGCACCCATCAGCACGTAGTGTTGATGCTTCTTACGAGTTTGAGGAGAAGTATCCTTCTCAAACTCTTTCAGGAGGTCAGGGGCATCCGCCCTCAGCACCTCAATCGGTTCCCAGGAGTCAAACTCGTGGGAATACCCCAATCAGCGTACCAAGTACTCGGTACGCTGCCCCTTCTTATAGGGAACCGAGCGCTTCGCTATCAAGCGGGACCTTGGAAATCATCAAATGCACCAAGGGTAAAGAAGAAATTCTCGGAAGCAAGCGCGAGAATCGATTATTATACCCCCACCGGTCGTCGGCTCGGATGAAGACTTGATCGTCATAAGTTTCGACGGATCAGCGAGCGTAAAGAATGGCGTTGGGGCGTATAGTGCGTTGTTGTAGAAATTGCCGAAATGGACGGGTATATCCGCTGGTTCAGATTATACCCCGAGTATCACAGTCAACGAAGCCGAATATCGCGGTCTGCTGCTGGATTTGGACCTCCATCACGAACAAAAGAGTGGAAGGGTAATCATATGTGGAGATTCAAATTTGGTGATCCGGCAGATCACCGGAGAGATTGACTGCAAGGCTCCGCGCTTGTAGTTGCTCAATGGCCGCGTTATGAGAACCCTACGGGGATGGCCGAATCATGACCTCCTACACGTGAAACGCGACAGGAGCAGGAGTGCGGATCTCCTGGCCACGATGGCCATGCGTGATCAGACTGGATCGATGATTACCGATCAAGCAGTGCGGGAGGAATTGGTCGAGATTAATAGGTTACCTGTAATGGCATTACATAAGTGATATTTAAGTTGAAATATCACAGTTCAATTTCAGACTTAATGTCTGAAATGCAAATATTGGATTATAAGTTGTTATAATCCACCTTGAGAACAGATTCTGATACAATTATCGAATCTAACAAGTAATCTAATGATAAAGATATCATTTAGATCAGCTTTATACTACATGTTTGTATGATTAGTTTAGATTTAATTATAGTTATTAACTTTAAACCACTCATAATATATTCACCCTTAAACTTACCTTCTTGTAGACACGTGGCCCTTAAGTATATATATATATATGAGAGAGACTATTTAATTAATTAAATAGTCTAGCTAAAGTTTAACTTAAACTAACCCAGGAGGACCAAATTACATTTGGTCCTAACTAATTGCACGCTTCCTTACTGCAATTTTACAGTGTAAGCCAGTAACAGCTAGCCTGTTACAGTAGCGCCCTGCGCTCCACCTGTGAGATTGTCAACTGACACCTCACCTTGCACGCCCTTTTTTTTTTATTAGTTAAACATGAATATATGTATGCATATACACATATCTAAATATAAGTTGAAGTTGCCTTCAACTTCATAATCGCCCTGAGGTAGACGCCCTGCGTCTGGGTGCTCTGCATCCCATAATGTATGAAACCGCACTGCGGTAGACGCCCAGCGTCTGGATGCCCTGCATCCTTTCCTTTCTTCATAATCGCCCTGCGGTTGACGCCCTGCGTCGCACCTCCTTGACGTCCCTGCGTCTTGGGTGTCTTTTCTTTCTTTATAACCGCCCTGCGGTTGACGCCCTGCGTCGCACCTCCTTGACATCCCTGCATCTTGGGTGTCCTTACAGCAACTTGTTCGCTATCCGGTATCCGGATATCTAACAATCCCATATACAGGAAGGTGAAATGAATCTTAATTAACCCCGATCGAAATGACGAGTGTGGTATATAAGCCTGAAAGTGGGGATATGAAAAACTCTGATTAAAAAGAACAAAACACAGAGGGATTACGTACCCACCATTCGGAACTATAAAGCTGGATGAACGAGAGGAATCTACTAAAAAGCTCCTGAAAAAATCAATCCAAGGTTAGGTTCCCAAAAGCTACTGCGGGCCTGGATGACGTCTGGCTTAATGTTATTCGAGCTGATTCGAACATGTTATTACACCTATTTCGTGTAATGAATTGCGCCCCGTACCTGTTTACACAGCTGTGGTACGAAATGATAGATATCGGGAAGAATAATAAAGCAAAAGGGTATTCTAGTCGCTTGTCCAACCTGGGAACGCAGGGTCCAGGCCGACTTAACACAGGAATAGAAAGATGTCATAATGAATAGTTCCGAGGAATGGGAAGAGCCAAAACCGATCAAGATATGGCCAGAACAGGTTAATTAAACTCCATACGCCTAAATATAAAAAGGAATCGACAAATAGTCTGTTGGCAGCGCATCTGTTTGCTGAACAAGTGGCAGTGATGGCAGGAGGAGAGTATTCTCCGATGGATTGAACTTTAACATTACTACGCAGGCATTTCCAGGCATTGAGAAAGAGTCCGGGATACACCAGTCATGGAAGATCTTTGGAACAGGGCCAAAGGAAGCATGATTTCAGCTAGCGACGTTCATGGAGTCTCATGCATGTTTGTGTTAAGGACATCCCGCTTACTCATGATGAAATGGACTCACACCAACAAGAAGAGCTGACTGGCTTTTCGGTAAGATACTAAGGGCAAGCCAACGAGAAATGAGCCGCCAAACCGGTACAGTAGTGTGGACAGAACACTAGATACGGCACAGAGAATTTCAACATGACATCAGTCGGAATGAACCGAGAAATTTTGAGTTCTGTCGAGTGTGCAAGTTAAATGATGTGTGATAATATGGAAACCCTGGATGAGGAGTTGGACAAACTGCAAACCCCAACCGCGGGTCATTTTCTTACAAGAAACGCACTTAGTTACCGCACAGGAAGCCGCAGAAGTGGACATGGAGTTTAATATAAGGACAAACAATCTCGCATTTAACGGAGTCAGGAGACAGGGACCAACTCACCTACTGGGAAAGTGCAACTAGCTAGAAAGAAGTTGTGTGGCCAAGAATTTAATGCATCAGTTCACCGTTACCCAGACACGTACAACCTTCAATTTCACTGAGTACTCCCTCTTCATCATGTAAAATCGTGCGCACCTATAGTGCTGCTATGATTAGTGCCAATACTTATTCTTTACTTAGTACTCCCTCCGTCCCAAAGTTATTGTCTGATTCACGTTTTGTTAGCGTCCCATTTTTATTTTCGTATTTTTATTAATGAAGTGCTACAGTCGATCGCAATGAATTCTCTTCTTTAGAGGTGCTCGTGAAGGTAGAAATCTCAATAGTACTTGCTCATGAAAGTAGACATAGCATCGTTTAGAGAGTACAGTACTTGGTCGCGGGCCTTTTCGATAAATGTGCTGGACCGGACCCTGGTCGACGTTATGCATGGAGATGAAGGGCGCACAGTAGTTAAAATGTTGTCATGCTTTATAGCAGCTATTAATATACTCGTACACCGCTTGCCGTTGTCTTTTTTAGTCAAATTCTTCTTCTTCACAAGAATTATAGCATCATGGGTACCCCAACTTTAACCCCTTCGCATTCACCCAAAAATGCCCCAGCAAAAAAATATATTATCAGTGCATAGCTGGATTCCTCCATCACCAGCACCTTCATCGATAGAGGCTGGAGCGAAGTTCATATATCTATCGGTGCTCAGTCAAATGACTCCAAAAAATTAGAAGTACACCTTTTGCAGTCCTAGTTCAAAGCAAATTCGGCAAAACAAATTAAAATCGGCAAACCTGCAAGGCTGCCTACTGCGGCCTAACATTCCTCTAAATAGTTTATATTTATGCGTAAAAGTGAGTTACAAACGTAGTATTGTTCTATGTAAAAGGTTCCTAGATTTAATTATTTTTCACAGCTACTTGTTTATAGAGGAAATGACGAAATTGGATTTATTCTTGCCGAATTGCTTTTGTTCTTGCCGTTCTTTATTTGCTCTCGCCGAAATAAGACTGGAAAGGGTACTGCAACTGAAAGCGTAAAACCCCAATAGACCATCAGATCAAAGACTGCCACATTGATTTATACCTGGTTATACGTCATTTACAGTATTTTTAATCATTTGGTGCATAAATCCTAACGTAATAGTGTCCAGGAGATTTTGTTAGGATACTAATAAGCGCTTTATTATCGATAGGTTAACTCAACATTGCAAAATAATTCAAACTGGCAATAAAAGCTTTAGGATAAGGATGTCAAATCACAACATCTTTTGAATCCAAAGGAACACTTAGATTCATTAAAAGCAAAGAGTGAGTGGCATACAAATAAATAAAAAAAATGCATTCAAGCAAGTTTTAAGTGTAACCTAAAGTTAGGCAGTTTACTCATCACTAGTATCACTTGCACAGGCGAGTTGCACTTTAGTCATTTGACGTAACCAACCAAGTTGCCATCTTGACACGATGACTTTTAAAATAGTTAACAACACGAGCAGTCTAGCGATTCGAGCTAAGTTATAAACTAGCAATACTTAAAAATAAGGGCTAGCTACTTCTTTGGCTACTATATCAAAAACTGGCATTATATACCTATGGTATACTATTTTAAGGCTACACTACTAAATTAGTTTAGATATATAGTGTCATGTGGCACACACGATGATATGTCTAATTTCGAAAAGACTGAGTCATATCGAAATTGACTCGGTAATTTACGACTTTTCAGATTTGGTATATATATGACTTAATCGAATCTTTTTTGCTATAAATTACATCAGAATATAGGGCTTTTAAAGGGCTTTCATTTGATGATACATTAGACCACCTAATCAAATAGTACTCTTATGATTTGTTCTTAGGTTTTATTAAATATAAACCAGT
>MIQA02007440.1:0-12416 GCA_001887855.2 Sclerospora graminicola | reverse complement strand
GATTTATCCTGTGTCCAATACTCCCCTACCTCAAATAACACGCCTGACCAGTCATGTATCTCACCCACGCAACCCGGCTAACTCCGACTCTGTGTACCGGTACGGCCGGTACACCAACCCCAAATGGTACCAACCCGGCCGGTACACTGAACCGATATGGTACCAGTCCGAATGGTACATTGTACCCGACCGGCTCGGCCGGATAGCCACCCATCCGCGCCCCTCGGCCGCTGACGCTAGCAGTCCCTTGGCAGCCTTTCCTACGATCCCGGTGCATACTCTTTCCACTAGAACAATCCTCTTCTTCCGGGCTCCTTCCACTCCATCCTTACGAACAGTCCGCCATCTTGGCCGTCCGCCATCCGCGCCTCGGCCGTCAAACCTCCATAGTCCTTCCGTCTGCTCAGCCCGCTTATCCGACTATCCTCGCCTCTCGTCAGGTCTGCCGACGTGGTTTCCAGCCTGGCGCCACCTGGCCGCTGGTAGACCTCATCGGCGGCGACCATCCGGCGCCTACACCCTTGGCCCTCATTTCCACCAATCAGGATGCGCCCTTTGGAAAGTGCCTTACATTATTTTATAAGTCACTTCACCACACCCATCCTGGCTGCACCTTCAAGCTGATCTGTACCACTTCTGCCCTGATCACGACCCGACTCTTCTAAAGATCTTCAACCCGTCTCGATCTTCGACAAACGACCTTGAAACCACTTGGGATCTGCTCTTCTGACACCTGCCCACTTCATATTCCGCCCGGCTAAACCGAGAACTTTAGTTGCCTTTGCATCTGAACGCTGATCAAGGGCTGATCATCCCTGATCACGGTCGGCATAGCGATCAAGCGAGTGATCAGGTGGTGATCAGGCCGATCAGCCCTTGATCACCTCGGGAACGCTCTGGGTCATCATCATCACGACTCAATTCATCTTCTAGGCCAAACTTCCGACCTTTATACCCCGTCAGGACAACCATAGAACACCGATCTCGACTGATCAGGCCTGATCAGGCCTTGCCACGTCATCTTCGGACAAACCATAAGTTATCATCACTCACACAACCTGTCACTCCACATGCCCGACTTCATTCCACATTTAATCTTCATTGCTCGGGCATAACAGGCTGATCAGGCCGTAACTTCGTGTCATGATCAACTTCAACCATTATACCATTCATAGATCGGCTAGACGCCTGCCTTTGACACGTCATGTCAACAGTTACTCTTCTCATATTACATCCACGGAACTCCACTTAGTAACCGTAATAACGATCGTGATCGTGATCTCCATCATTCCATCAGTGTCTGGGACTGGGCTTAACGACAGTACTTGGCTGATTTCTCCACATCGTGAATATCCGTTGTCCGCCACCTTTTCCTTTTACTGTGATCAGCCTTTTCCCACCCATCAACCGTCATATGTTGATGGGTGTTCTATCGTCACCAATCAACGGCCATGTGTGGTTCACTTCAGTCCCAATATTTTCCGATCGCTTTACCACACTGTTTAATCGCAGCCATGTTATCAATTTTTAGGACGATCGGTGTTTTAGCACGCACACCGATCTCCTCGAAAATTTCTCGTAAGCCCAGCACTTCCTTCCCACCTTCCGCTGCAGCCACAAATTCGGCTTCAGCCGTAGACAACGCAACAGTGCTTTGTTTTTTGCACTTCCAGCCAGCAATGACTCCATTCACAAAAACCACACTTGCACTAACACTCTTCCGATCCACCTTGTCGGCTGCGAAATTAGTATCGCTATAGCCGACAATGCGCAATGGCAGGTGGCTTCCACTGTCGTGACTTAGGTGCAATTTCAATCCTTTCGTACCCTACAGGTACCTTGCAATTCTTTTTGCAACTTTGTAATCCAATAATGTCGGGGCATGCGTACGCCGGTTAACCCTGTGCACTGCGAACGAAATATCCGGTCGTGTGCACCGGGATATCCACAATAGGCTACCGACCAACGATTGGAAATTCTTTATGCAGGGCATCTTTCCATCTGCCTTCACAGGTAGCAGTTCATCTAAATTTTCGTCCATGTCTATCTCCGCAATCGGAGTTCGAACTGCGTTTGCTTCTTGCAAACCGTGCTTCAACAACATTTCATCAATTGAGACTTCTTGGTCAATGACGTATCCGATACTCGGGCCACCCCCCACACGTATCCCCAAGAATTTCTCCACATTTCCAAGATTCTCCAATTTCAGAGTTTTCATTTCGTCAAAAAATCTTTCAATCAAATTTTCGCAGGTCGCCGTGACGAGTAAGTCGTCAACATACACGCCCACCAGTGTTTTACCATCATCAGAGACACGTATGAAGATGCACGTGTCGGTTAAACACTGCACAAAACCAAGCTTGACCATAGTTTCTCGCAAGTGTTCATACCAAAGCCTACCAGCCTGCTTTAGGCCGTATAGGTTCTTTTTCAATTTTAACACCAAGTCTTTCTGTGTCTCCACTCCAAAAACTTTTAGATTTTCCTTTGAGACTTCCATTCCTTGCGGGATTCGTAAATGTATTTCATAGCCAGTTTCGGTGCCTGCTTTGGGATATGCACTTGGCACATCCACGTGTCTGGCAGGCACCTTCCATACCAGTGACATGATGAGTATTACCTTCATGTTGTTCAATTCCATCACTGTCGAGAAAGTAAACATATAGTCCTCACCAAGCACTTGTTTGTCGCCTCGTGCAACCAGTCGTGCCTTGTAGCGTTCCACTGTCCCGTCAGACTTGAGTTTGGTCTTATAGACCCATTTTGTTGGTAGGGGGTTCTTCCCCTCCACCTTTTTTTATCAAACTCCATGTTCCAAGATCGGTTAGCGCACGTAGCTCTGCCCGCTCCGCCTCCGCCCACTTTTCAGACTGCTTCGAGCCATGCGCCTCCTGAAAAGTCTTTGGGTCGGGTATGGCTGCGAAATTTCCATTTGTTGCATCTTGCGTGCTCGTAACAGCGAAAGCAAACAATACATTTTCTTCCGGCGCTGCGGTAGCGCTTCCAGTTTCTGTTCGAATTACATCTTGAGTCGATACACGCCCCAAAGCTCCTTCCATCGTCATATTCTTTTTCTTCGAGTTCTTGAGATTTTTCAACCTTTTTTCTTCTTCTGCGGCAGCGGCCTTCGCAGTTTTCTTCACACTCCTTGCCGATTTCCGGGCTTCAGACTTGTTTCCGCGTGGCTGCGTGTCCCCCTTTTTTTTTGGCTGACGGCTTGACTGCAACCTTTCCGACCGACTCCACTGCCTGACTTTCATTTATCTCTTCATTTTCAATGCCATCCATTTCCAATTTTTTCGTAATTTGGCCGTTCGATCTCTTATCGAGAGTCTCAATGTTTGTTACGTGTCGGGTGGTTGTCACCACCTGATCTTTCAGCAAGAGAACCTTGTACCCCTTCGTTTGGTCATTTTTTCCGAGGATGAGGGCACGTTCTGCATGTTTGCCGAGTGATTTATTTTTTGGATCCCTCCAAACCATACATGGGGATCCAAAAACCACAATGTCACCGACATTCACTTGTTTCTTTGTTAGCACCTGTATAGGTGGGGCCCTGCCTGGGTTGGCCCTGGTCGGACTGCGGTTGAGTATGTAAGTTGCATACTCAGCCGCTTCCGTCCAATACATTAGCGGCACGCCCGACCCGAAAATCATACACCGAACCATGTTAAAAATGGTCCGGTTCATTCGCTCAGCCTTCCCATTTGAGGCTGGCGTTGCAGCTTCCGTCACTTGCCTCCGCACTCCCGTCCTTTTGCAGAATAAGTCCAACGTTTTGAACTCACCGCCCCCATCAGTGCGCAGTACATGGATCCTGCAGTGAAATTCTCCTTCAAACCACACAAGAAAATGTTCAAACATCTTCGCCGCCCTGTCCTTCGTAGGGGCGGCAAATACCGCGCACGTAATTTGAGAAATGGTCGACGAAGACCACTAAGAAACGGTTTCCTCTTCTGTCGCGTGGAGTTATCGGACCTTTGAGGTCGCTGCAGATAACTCCACCGATCCGATCAATTGGCGCGTTTTCGCCCGAGTCCCGCTTCGGTTGCTTCGACCGGGACCCTTTTCCCTCAGCGCACGTCAGACAATTTGGTCTTTTGTGGTTAGTTAGAACAATTCCTGACCGTGGGTCTTTGGCCATACGCTCTATCGTGTCATAGGCAAGATGCCCTAGGCGGGCATGAAAATGGTATAGACCACTTTCCTGCACATCATTTTCAGCTACTTTATTCTGCACGTTCATTACCACATCGGTAAATTCCTTTCGAAAAACGTTCGCGGTGCTTGAGTGCACCTTCGCCACGAAAATTGAGCCACAGAGTTCCACACGAAATAGCGATTTATTTCCAAGCTTTATCTCCATGCCATCCTCCTTGTCGTTTATGTGGCACCCTTTTTGCTTCAGGCAGCCCAATGATATCAAATTCTTGGCCAATTTAGGTGCATAATAGACATCACTTAACACAATTTCTGTGCTCGGCCATTCATCGCTCTTTACCGTCACCTTTCCAACTTGTGTGACCGTTAAACTCCCACCGTCGGGGAGTGTCAGTGCATCTTCACTACCACACTCTCTTGCATCCTCTAGAAGACCTGGATCACCGATTAAATGTCGGCTGGCACCACTATCCAGAATCCAGAATTCTTCATTTGTTTTTCAGAGATTTCAATTTTTCCACTTGGATTCCCGACCGTAGCTAGCACGAAGCGACGCTCAGACAATGTGTCTGAACGTTTCTTCTTGCTTGCCTTCTTAGGGTCATATTTTCTTTGCGGTCTGGGGCAATTCCGATGAATATGCCCCGGTTCACCGCATCCATAGCAAACTCTTTATGATCTCACATTATTCACCGCATTCGCGACAATTCTTGATTGACGTCTTGTCTTCCGCTCGTCGTCCTCAAGCTCTTGGGCCCATGCCACCAGCTCTTGAGCGTGTTCGACGTGGTCTTGCCTCATGGGATTATATCTGACCATGAGGGCGACCTTTAAATTCGGTGCTGCAAACTTTACGATGTTTTCCACGATCAATTTATCTGGTGGCTCGCTTTCACGCGCCAAAGCTACCAGATAAAGCAGATGTTCAGTCCAGGACCTTTTAGGGTCCTTTTCTGCTGCGAACATTGCATATGCTTGATGGTGAGAGATGTTCACTTTGAATGCATTATTCATATGTTCCAGAACAGTCACCAAAGACGGAGATACCGCCCACCAAGCACCGATATTTGTCTGGAAATATCTTGGGGCCATGCCCTCGATGTTCCCCAATTTGTTTACTTTCAGGCGCTCGTTCCACTGGAAACCGGAAGTTAATTGAGCCACTTCCAGGGCTTCTAGGAACAGGTAAGCCCACTGCTTAAAACCTGCTTCTAGACCCTTGTAGGTCTCCACTCCCGTGAAGTTCTGAACTGTAAGCTTTGTCAACTTCACTCCAAACGGCACACCAGCTTGTGGCACGTTTACATTTCCGCCAGGCATTTTGCCTGCCTGCCCCATGGCATGGTTTCCAGGCACGCCTTGCCCAATTCCATCATCTCTGTGAGATCATCTATAGTCATGCGGCCGCCGAAAGGCCCATGATTTCTGAGGCTGTCCCTGAACTCGTTTGAAGAGTTAGATTGCCCCAGGTCTCTGGCACGAGCTTGTTCATTTTTAAACTTCTCCATGCGCTTGTCAAATTTGTTTTCCAATTTTTGTATGCACTCCATCATTGCAGTAAGTGCTTCCGCCATTCTGTTTTCTCCATCACTAGCCATAGTCGCCGTGAAATATAATCGAGATTCAATTTTCGAAATTTTCAGTCACAAAAACCCCGACACAATTACTTCTACCGAATTAATTAACTTGAAACAGTAGTTATAATCGAACTTAAGAGACCCGTTAAAAAGTTGGGCTAATAACCTGTTGCGAAACAACGAGATTCCACTGAAAATGCGTAAACCTGCGCGAAACTCCACAAGAAACGTAACGTAAGTGCTTGGACCTGCTAGAACCCAAACACTAGTCTCCAGGTACGAAAAATATTTAATCCACAGTGAAACCGTAATTCACTCCACTTGCAAACGTGTTAGTGTTCACTTATTGGACGGTGTTCCACGGGAGTGCAGTGCGGGTCGTCTGTTAGTACGACGGCGCTGACTCCTATCCGAGGTGTTTTTTTAGGCGTAAAAGTAAAAGTGATATATATTTTATAGTATTAAAAGTTGTCCTGTCGAAATTACTTTTAACCTATATTAGACTATCCAAAAATATGCACTATGACGGTCTCGCACAAATTTCATCCATTTTCGTGGTTCATCGAAAAAACGCAAATTCAACAAGTAGTACAGTAGGGCATCAAGTTTCAACTCCAAGCTGGACGAAATTCACCCAAAGCATTAAAAGAAGCCAAAATCGACCTTTAGCGCAGTAGCATTTTTTGTTCTGTGTCTCATGTTTTAACTTGCCCTTCTTTACTACTTTTCTAAATAGCTGAGCGCTTGCTTCCTTGCGCTGAAATTCAACCCTAAAATAATATATAATCTTCAATACCAGTGCTTTTGTCTTACTTATAGACGGGAGTTGGAAGGCTACGCTTTTGAATTGTTTCTTGTGGAGTGCGGAGCTGTCCTCTGTGGGTCTTAGAGTGGGCCTTTCTTTGAAGCCACGAGGTGCTTGTTCAGCGACGAGGAAATTGGCAAACAGACCCGAGCATAAGGTCATAAGTTCGCTAACAAACCCAATGAGTTTGGTTAACAGACCCAGACATCGACTAACAGACCCAAATGACAATCTACGCGTGCGGAGTTGAATAGAGAGTTAGTACTATTGGTGTGTCTGCCGAAGGCGACCTGCTCAGAGCTACTCCCCGCGCGAAGGGAATCGTTTCTGCCGTCTCCGACCTGCAGATGATGCTCCACTTGGCTTTCTAGTACGTGAGAAAGATGACAGCTTCGTTATGCTGTCTGGCTTGAGCAATGAGAATCGTCCTCCCCTTCCAAGCCCGTCCCGATCGTCGTACTGCCATAGCTTTCTGCGTACTTCTATAGCTTTCTGCTTCAACCTCAACACCCAACGTATACGATGGCCGGCTTGCTGGCATGCGGCGCTACCTCAAGACTAGAAGTGTTCCGTCGCTGGTGGCAGGAGTATCGCTAGGGGCGGGCTTCGGCTTGGCAGGCGTTCTACTCCAAAAGGGCGATATGACAAATGGCCACGCCGTAGCCCTCCTCATGTCCTCAATTACTATGGGTGCTATGGGCGTGGGAGCTATGCGTACCAAGAAACCACTACCAGTGTCAATTTTGCTTCGCTTGGGGCGGTATCGGCTGCTTATCATGCGCAGCGCTTCACCGAGTGGGTTGACAAAGAGTAATCTATGGTTCTAAAATAAAATGAAGTTGACGAAATTTGTCATGCTCAAGTACTCTATCCATGTAAACTTAAACAGAGGTGCTTTGCACGGACGAAACGCACGCTGCCAGCATATCTTCAAACATGACACCATTCATGTTCTTGGTAAGGTAGATTGTGTCTTGCTTGCCTTCGGCGCCGGTGGGAGAATCTACAAGCCCATCTTTGACGCCTGCAGAAAACGAAATTTCCACGCAAAAACGATCTTCGCTGTCTTTCGGCAACGATACAGCTTCGAAGACGCGGATAACAATGTGCGCGAGGTAATTAATCTCCGCGACACGTTCCAATGCACGTTGACTATTGTCAGAAATTAGCTTGGACTCGCGGAAAACGTACCTGCGCTGGGTCATGAGATCGTTAACGCTAATGCCCATTCGTTTCAAAATTTCGTTGCTAAACTTTTCCTGCTCTAGCGATATATTGTATTCGTCATCTCTGCCATAATCGTGAATTCGCGCGCGCCATGAAGGGCACTGGAAACGCAGCACATTCAAAATGTATGCAGATGGCTCTCGCTTGTAAAATATAGACGGGTGCGAACCTGTGTGCCCGGACTCTTGATTCTTAGCTCCTTTGCATAGGATAGATCCAAGCGGTACCCGTGGTGCTCAATATCCTGATCTGCAAGGTCAATCAAGGTTCCGTCTTCAGAACATTCACCGTTTCCAACTAGACTCCTCGACGACTGGTCGTTTACTGAAGCTGTCATGACCGTCACAATGTCGGCACGGATCTTTGCACAAAGCGCCTGTGAAACGCGATTGCCAATTGGCTGCTTTTCGGCAATGTCCATACCGTATTCCTGCGAGACATAGCACCGCGCCAATGCTTCAGAAAGCTTGAAAAGATCGAGACCGCACTTCCAGCCTACAGATGAGTTGTGGAGCAGATCATACTTGATGCAATCGTGCACATCGGGTATTTTACTCAGATTAAACGGGCATGTCTTAGTTGAGTAAAAATCACGATATATTTTATCCCACCGCTCATACATGAGCGAGAACGTTTCCTCCATATATAACGGAGATGCATCGTCAGCTTTTGCATGCAATAGGAAAAATGTAAGGCAAGGCACGTTAGAGACCGTCCGTAAATATTCCTAACTCCAAAATGCCGACTCACGCTTATCTTGTACACGCTCAGCAATTTCGCCGCAGAGCTTGTGAATTAGTTCTAGTAGGCGAACTAATGCCTCTTTCGGATTCTTAATAATTTCAAGTGCTTGAATGATGGACTCGGTCTTTAAAGGCACAATAAGAGCCTTCATCTCTTCAAAGGACGAATAATCACGCTGTAGCAACGTTTTCAGCTTGGGTTTTATAGTCTGCATCGCATCCATAGCATCGGCTTGCCCGGAGTGGTCCAGCATTTTATTTGCATCTGGATTCATACAAAACGATTTGAAGAGTTACCAACCCGCAAGATATTAACATCAACAAAAAACGAAATTATCATACCTCTATCGATAGTAGTGACGAGACTCACAAGAATTGGCGTGAGATCTCCTTCCAGCTCCAAGATCAGCAACTGACTTAACCTTGACTTCATCATATTTGCCTTCACTACACCGCTTTTCATAAAAACCTACAAGGTCTTTCTCCCATACATGGGTTTTCAGTTTTTGTTTCGGGGTGCGATCACCATGACGTACCACAGCAATGACGCAGCGAAGCTCTTCCCGATTTTCATCATCTAAAAGCAAGCCTGCACTGCTATTGCTGGCTACACTAGACTCAGACACATCAGAGTCTGAGCTCGGACGTGTATGACGCCAATTGTGCCCTCCGTTGCTCATAAGGCTAGAATCTGTTGCATACTGCGGACACATTTGCGTACCCATAGTGATTAAAGAGTTGGCACGACGTTGACGAAAATATCTCGAGCGAAGTGCCGACACTAAATAGTTGTGCAATATCAGCCCACAATCATCGTAATATTTTTTGGAAGTTTTCACAAAACTCCAACCGTTTACTAGTAATCGCATGCATAAGAGCTACCCCGTACGCGGAGATGATCAAATCTGCACACCGTCTGATGAAATGCCAAGCACACTTTCCTGGCCATTTCCTTTTCCGTTGAGTTTAAGATGACAGGATAACGCACTTCCTTTCCAACCGAGTCACGTAGCACATGGCCATCGAGCATGGGTGACTTTCGGGCTTCTGCATGACCGTAACTTGAGCCAACTGTGTATACCTTGAAGTCCGTTCCTTGGGTATTGAGAAACTCTTCATAAAATATATGAACCATCCCATCGCACGTGGTTGACGTACGGGTAGAATTCACTAGACCGGTCTCCCACCTTTCGAAACAGACGCTTACTGTAGTGCACGAACCAAACTCATTGGGTCTGTTAGCGAACTTATGACCTTAAGTTCGGGTCTGTTTGCCAATTTCCTCGTTCAGCGACAGATGCTGGTTTTCAAAACGGATGCTCTGACTAGTGCTGGTTTTGCGATTTACTCTAGTTTTTAGCAAATTTTCACAAAACCTGAGATGAAAAATTCAAAACTTACATCCACGGTGTTGGTAAAAAAACATTGTAAAACTACGTGGCACGCTCCCGAGTAATGTCTTTGCGGCGCTTCGACCTCAACGTCAAGGGTGTAGATGGCATCCAAGAGCGAACAATCAGTGGAGGTTTAGTGACGTTAGTAAGCTGTGTGGTGGTTGCGTTATTGCTTTTATCCGAGTTCACTGTCTGGTGGACTGTGAGCGTGAAGCACCGCATGCACGTCGATACAGACCCAGTAAGTCTATTTGCAATGTATTTTTTCAGATTTCAAACTCTTCAACTTCAATGTTTCCTTGGAAAAGCAGCAGGACATTCCTATTACAGTTGAAGTGGACATTTTGTTTTTTCTTGAGATCTGCAAAGGTGACAGAAAAAAATGTTTTGAAAGCATTATGGGAAGTGGATCCTTAGAGCAGTTTTTTTACCTATCTCTGATCGACTATCTTCCTGCGTGAGGAATTGTAATCTCGTGTGCTGATCATTTGCGAAAAGCTTAAAACCCCAATTTATCATCAAATGAAAGCCCTTAAAACACCTATATTTTGATGTCATTTTCAACAAAAAAGCGGTATTTTTGACCTTAATTTCAGTGTTTAAACAACAATCAGACAATAACTTTGGGACGGAGGGAGAACTATTTTGTAGATGAAGATCTTCGAGCTGGAAAAGGCGCCGCAGGTTGCCAATGATGTTGATGTTGATGAGGAAGACGAGGAAGTGGAGATTCTCTCGTCCGATGCAGCAGCAGTCGACCATTCTGCCGTCTCACCTGTAGAAAGACAGTCCTACCTGATCCCCCCACACCACCGGATGCTGCGTATCAAAACGATGGGGGAGCAGATGCCCCACCTTGGATAAAAGCGTACCGTAACACCAAAGTGTCACAAGTCGAAATTGGCACTTGTAACTTAGTGTGAGCAAAACCATCGCACAGATCGGCGGGTTGCGGTGTATTACTGACCGTTAACTGTTCTGGAAACATTCCAACATACTTGCAATTATCCCGACACTCTTGTTGCAGGGTTGTTGCCTGTTCATACACCGAAAACACGTGTGCAGGGTTTGTGTTCATACCCACTGTCACTACACCGCAGACGGCAAAACATACTTGCAATGTTAATCCCCCGCACTCTGTTTGCAGGGTGTTGCTGTTTCATACACCGAAGACCAGCTTGCAGGGCTGTGATATGACAACCTCCCCAAACGGTTCTGTTCATAACACCACTGGTTCATACACCGCAGACACAGCAACACCCTGCAACAAGAGGTGGGGGGATTAATGCAGGTATGCTTGAATGTTTCCAGACAGTTACCGACCAAGTATACACCGCAACCGCCGCTATCTGTGCGATGGTTTTGCTCCACACTAAGTTAAAGTGCTCAAATTTCGACTTGTGAACACCTTGGTGTACGGTCGCTTTATTCCAAGGTGGGCCATCTGCTCCCCCATCTCTTTTGATACGCAGCATCGGTTGCGGTGTATACTGGTCGCGTAACTGTTCCTGGAAACATTCCAAGCATACTTGCAATTTAATCCCCCGCACTTTTGTTGCAGGGTGTTGCTGTTCATACACCGCAACCGCCGCTATCTGTGCGATGGTTTTGCTCCACACTAAGTTAAAGTGCTCAAATTTCGACTTGTGAACACCTTGGTGTACGGTCGCATTTCTTAACTGCCACAACCACGTCATGCCAATTGAGCAAAAAGCCCACCAGAGTCGTTTTAATCCGGCGCTACAAGCTTCTGCTTGTTGTCCACATTGGTGCCTTAATCTTTCCATCATTGTCTCCGAAATACAAGGCGTTTGTCTTGTAGCAAAATGGGGTTGTGCTCGCAGGACCTCTGGGTCTGTCATCCACCAGCCGTTCCAACTACTTAGAGAGTCTAAGCCAGAATTTTTTGGCCAGACTGCACCCCCACACAATATGTGTGACCCCTTTCCCAGGTACACTGTGGTGTAGTCGATCTCAGAAAATTTTCCTGAGACGCGAACACCCACGGGGGGCCCAGACGACTGACTGTCGGAGTGGGTACTCCGTCCATCCGAGTCATGATCCGATCCGACATCCGGCCGGCTGGATCGGTCACTTCCATCTGCTTGATCGTGACGACTCGGGTGTTCCATGTTGAAAGCTCACCTTGTGTACCCGTCAGTACTGGCGGTTGCGCTCTCTTGGTGGACCCTAGGGCGAAAAGTGTAAAATCCGTCGAATAGGGAGATGAGGGTTAGGACTAGGGGTAGCTCCTGGGCGGGAATCGTCACCGGGGAGCTCGACTGGCAATATACTTGAACTTTGTATACTGCCGGCTGGACCGAGAATAATCGATCGGCCAGCTAAACCAATAATAATGAAGGGTGAATCTAAACGTGTATGTAAAGGGGAATCCAAATATAACTCCACAGAAGGCCAAAATGTCACCACTTCCCAATACCTAATACCGTGTTCAAAATACGGGCGACTTGAGGTGAGTATACGAAAACGCCGCGACTCCCGGTCAGGG
>MIQA02007439.1:0-11956 GCA_001887855.2 Sclerospora graminicola | reverse complement strand
TCTACGATAGACACTTCTGCGCCAGAATCGAACAACATGGTCGCTTTCTGGTTATTGATTTTTCCATCCGCCTTGGCCTGCTTGAACCATTTATCCGGCGAGTGATACTTCCAATAACCTCGCGACTCGCCAGGTAACAAGTTCAATTCCATTCGCACTTCAGACCGGGAATACTCATCCGTCCGTATACTGCTCACCAGGAAGGGGTCAGCGGTACCGGCCGGGGGCCGGGTGACGTAATCGTCAAACTTACATGTATTGTCGGTTATCCTTTGCTTTGCTTCTTGATTATCCTCTTTACCGACATATGCATAGATACTAACACTAGACCGCTCGGCTTGAACCAGATTCCAACCTGGCGAGCGATCTAGTTTAACATCTTTTCCGCTCCGGGCGGCAACATTCCAGCATGCTTGGTCGGGACGTACCACTTCTTCAACAGGTTGTAAAATTCTTCCATTGGGCACAGTCCCGCCTCATGCACCTCCTCGCAAGCCTTACACGTGAACAGGCAGTGTTCCGCCGGGTGTCCCTTCCTCTCGCACTTCTTGCACGTCAGCCGCTTCCAGCAGCTCCGGTCGTCATGCTTGATGGATCCACAGTGGGTGCACTTGCGCTTGGGGTAGTCCTGGTCAGCTCGAGCCGGAAAACTCTTCGACTGACCGGAACCGGGTGGCAGCCTGGACGGCTGACTGGCTTCTGCCGAGAAAAGGTACCGATACTGTTCCTCCTCAGACTCGCCCCCAGATCGCTGATACTCCTCTTCCGAGCTGGTCGCGTCTGACTCTCGGGCGACCATGCGGACGGCTCGGGCAGTCCTGGTAGATGGCGGCCGGCCTCCTTGATCCGCGTTAAATCGGGACTTGAAACGGCCGGTTCCGACTGCCGCCTTGGGGCCTTGCTTCTTGGCTCTTAGGTAGGTGCGCAACGTCAATTCCAGCTCCGTCGTATTCTTCACCCGCAGTAACGCCAGCTGGTCTGCCAGCTCCCGATCGTCCAACGTGCTGATGAAAAGTTCCACGTGTTCACGGGCAGCTTCCGACCGGCTGGTATCTTCTTTAACGGGAATATCCGCTCTCATGCCAGCGACATTTAAGCGATGGAGATACTCCAGGGGGGTCTCATCCGGTCGCTTCTTGGAGTGGAAATATTGTCGCGCCGCTGACATTCCAGCTCCGCAGTATTGTTCCTCGAACGCACCGGCCAGTCCCCTCCAATTTCCTCGGGTTTCCCGGCTGAGCTGTTGGATCCAGTGTTTCGCTGGTCCCTTCATCAAATCCCCGAAGATCAGGCATTTCTCATAGTCCGACGTCCGGTCTCTGAGAAATGCCGACTTCGTCTTGCTCAACCATCCTCGGGCCTGGTCCTCGTCCGCGTCGCGTCCGGTGAAGTCTTTCAGCTCGGACGTGGCCGACATTCGTACCCTCGTGATCGCTCCCGAATCCGCGTCAAACGCTTGGGCCGAGGCCATATGGGCTCGGCGGGCCATCCCCAGATCCAAGTCATCCGGATCGTAATGGTACTTGGCCGACCTGACGGATTCCATATCTACGTCGCTGAGAGACAGCTTCCTGTTCGTGGGCCGACGTCCGGTCCGGCGACCTGTCTGGCGGCTCGGCGGGGCGGCATGGGGTTCACTTTGCTTGGACTGCACCGACTCCATTTCTTCATCACTCGACTCCCTCGCATAGTACTGGACTGGTCCGGGGGCCTGTGTTCCACGACGAGCAGGCTGGTCCGGTGACTTCGGACTGCCGCGGCTGGCGCTCAGCCGACGTTGCTCTTCCAAGTATCGCTCCATCATCGCCGAGAACATGTTTTGCAGGTGATCCGGCACCTGAGGAGCGACTTGAGGGGCGGCTTGAGGGGCAGCTTGAGGGGCAGCCGGGCTGCCAGATTGGCATTCCTTCTTAATCCGCCCATCCGCGTCTTCGTCTTCCTCCTTCGGTTCTGGATCCGCCGTCGCTGTCCGCCAGGCCTGTACGCTGTACTGGCCGGCGTTCTTCCGCTCGGGCGTACCCGGATCCTCACGTCCTCCAAGTCTCATGGCTGTCGCCACACGCGCTGCTCCCCTTGGGCCAAGCGTCATGCGGGTGATACCCACTGATGAATCAGATGAGTCTGCTTCCGAAGGGGCAGACTCGTACTGCGAAGAGCCCGAGTGTATCCCGGCTGGTTTGCTTGTCGCCGGCGGCGTGGACGGCGCCACTCCAGTCGTAGCTGTCATCTTTTTCGACGGCGGCGAGCAACCCACTAGCGGTACCAAGCGGTCATGCAGGGCGCTGGACGCCTCCTTCAACTTGTCCATCTTCAGATCAAACAACTCGTTCGGATCAAACACACCGGTGTTAATGCCGGCTTGTTTGAGTTGGTCGAATAGTCCTCTAATAAGGGACACGTGGCCGTCTGAGAGAGTTGGGGGAGAGACGGGACCTTTCAATCCGCCTATGATCTTCGGCCGTGTTATTTTCAGCACCTTATCCGTCCGCAAGAATTGCCCCAACTCGTGAAGATGGAAAGCACGCTCCAAGTCTATATCCGTCGATAGGCCGTCCTGCTTCTCTTCTTCCTCTTCGAAGCGCGGTTTGTCTTTGTAGGTCGGATAATCCAATTCCTGCCAATCCGGTTTCTTTAGGGGTAGGGGGGCCAGATCGCGACTTGGTCCCGATCCGGCCGGCTTCCCACTCCGGTCGTATCCGACTTCCGCTTTTTCTTCCTTTATTTTTTCTTTTATATCCATAATATGCATTTGTTCGTTAGGATCATGGTCGGAACCATGATCCTTCCTCGGACTATGGCGGCTTGCACCATAGTCCGATCCGGCTCCATCCGTGTAGCGGCCGGCACTGCAGTAAGTAGTACCGTAATCCGCCCCCGGCGGAGCCTCTAGGGGAGTAACTTCTTCTTTAATGTCAACCTCGAACTCCCCCAATCCGAGGCGACCATCGCATCCTTCCATCTTCAGCAGCATTGGGGGCGATATGCCTTCCCCCAATGCACCCGACACAACATCGTCAACAAATTTGACAGGTTTAGGTCTTTCGCCCGCTAGGGACTCGCGGTGATATCCAGGGTCACCAAGAGATCCGGGCACGCGCACCATTGTGGTGTAGTCGCTCTCAGAAAATCTTCCTGAGACGCGAACACCCACGGGGGTCCCAGACGACTGACTACCGGAGGGGGTACTCCGTCCATCCGAGTCATGATCCGATCCGGCTTCCGGCCGGCTGGATCGGTCGCTTCCATCCGCTTGATCGCGACTGCTCGAATGTTGCATGTTGAAAGCTCACCTTGTGTACCCGTCAGTACTGGGTGGTTAGCTCTCCTGGTGGACCCTAGGGCGAAAAGTGTAAATCCGTCCAATAGGGAGATGAGGTGTAGGACTAGGGGTAGCTCCTGGGCGGAAATCGTCACCGGGGAGCTCGTCTGGCAATACACTTGAACTTTGTATAGTGCCGGCTGGGCCGAGAATAGTCGATCGGCCAGCTAAACCAATATGACACTTGAAGTTTGTATAGTACCGGCTGGACCGAGAATAATCAATCGGCCAGCTAAACCAATAATAATGAAGGGCGAATCCAAATGTGTATATGAGGCAGATACAACTCCACACTCTTCCACAGAAGGCCAAAATGTCACCACTTCCCAATACTTAATACCGTGTTCAAAACACGGGCGACTTGAGGTGAGTATACGAAGTCGCCGCGACTCCCGGTCAGGGGACTTCCGGTGGGTTAACTTAACCTTCCCCGGGCAAACCAATAACAGCAAGAGGGGACCTTGTTAGCCCTCTGCCGTGAACCAATAAAAGCGACTTGCGTCTAAGAAAGCGAAACGTATACTGATTTATCCTATGTCCAATACTCCCTTTGTGTAACCTACCTCAAATAACACGGCTGACCAGTCATATACCTTACCCAACGCAACCCGGCTAACTCCGACTTTGTGTACCGGTCCGGCCGGTACACCAACCCCAAATGGTACCAACCCGGCCGGTACACCGAACCCATATGGTACCAGTCCGAATGGTACATTGTACCCGGCCGGCTCGGCCGGATAGCCACCCATCCGCGCCTCTCGGCCGCTGACGCTAGCAATCCCTTGACAGTCTCTCCTACGATCCCGGTGCATACTCCTTCCACTAGAACAATACTCTTCTCTCAGGCTCCCTTCATTCCATCCTTACGAACAGTCCGCCATCTTGGCCGTCCGCCATCCGCGCCTCGGCCGTCAAACCTCCATAGTCCTTCCGTCTGCTCAGCCCGCTTATCCGACTATCCTCGCCCCTTGTCAGGCCCGCCGACTTGATTTCCAGCCAGGCACCGCCCGACCGCCTACAGGTGCGCCTGGCAGTCCCAAATTGCATCTTATTACTGGCCGGTCTGGGGTGACATTTCAGCCAATCCGATGCGGGCGTCCATCATCATTAGTCCGTTAACTTCTGGAGCACTTCACCACAAGTGGCATTGCATCCGCTACACTTGCACTTATATGTGCATATATACATTAAGTGTTAATGTTTCTACTGAGGTATAGGAACTCTACATGAATGTCTCTACAGACATAATGCTTAGTGTACTTGATAAAAGTAAATTATAATTCTTTTTGCCTCTTTTCAAGCAAGTTCTTCCTCTACCTTTACTACTTCTACGCGCAACGTGCTATCACTTCAACAATCCCAACTGTTCCATCCCATACCTTTTTATAATGCATATGTAATAATGTACCACCTGTACCATCTCATCAAGGTACAATACTCCCCCTCGACTAGAAGTTCCATATCTTAGACTTTTCCAATAATAAGCGAAAGTTCTTTGTCGAAATCGTCTTAGTTAAGAAATCAGCCAATTGAAACTTCGTCTCAATATAATTGATGTCCACGATCTTTGCCTTCACTTGTTCCCGTACAAAATGATACCGAATGTCGATATGTTTCGCACGACTATGGTATCCATCATTTTTAGCAATAGCAATTGCACTCTGGTTATCCTCGTAGACAGAAATTCGATAATCGACATTTATCTTCAATTCCTTCAGTAAGCTCCTTGTCCACAACACTTCTTGAATGCATAACGATAAAGCCATGTATTCTGCTTCTGCTGTGCTCAACGCCACACTCTGCTGAATCTTCGACTTGAAAATAACGGGAGATCCATTTATCATCACTATCACCCCAGATGTTGATCGTCGACTTTCTTTGTTTCCTGCCCAGTCTGCATCTGTAAACTCTAAAGTATATCTTATTGACGATGGGTACATGACACAAAATTGCTTCAATTATAAGCGCGTCGCCTATAAGATATTTTTGGTTAATTTTGAAAATCGGGTCTGAATTTTGGTTTGGTGATTCAATGTCAGCACGGTAGGGTTTCTAGTGTACGATACTCAGCTGATGGTACTCACGTATCCACCGATTCATGGAGTAGTCTTGTGAAGGTCTGAATTGCAGCAAGTACGAAAGAGGTGAAAACATTCCGTGGGCATGAAGATCGTGTCATTAGCGTCGCATGGCATCCACATAATGTTTTCTCCGAGATGACAGAAGGAGTAGATCTTGTTTGTCTGTGTAGTGGCTCAGCTGATGGAACTGCTCGGCTATGGAGTGCAGGTCGAAGCGAGCCTCTGACTGTACTACAAGGTCACAAAGCGCGGCTAGGTAAAATTGCTTTTCATCCGCTGGGTGACTACGTCGGGACAACCAGTTTCGACCATACATGGCGGCTATGGGACGTCGCCACGGCTAAAGAACAGTTCCTACAGGAAGGTCATTACAAAGAAGAATACGTAATTGCACTTCAATAGGACGGCGGGCTCGTAGCAACTGGAGATTTGTATGGTAATGGACGGGTATGGGACTTGCGCTTCGGCAAGGCCAGCTTGGCGCTGCAGAAGCATTTGAAGCAGATTTTGTCGATGGATTTTGCTGTTAACGGCATTCAAATCGCATCAGGTAGCGACGATCGCAGCGTTCGTATCTGGGACATGAGACAGCAAAAGTGCTCGTACATGCTCCCAGCTCCCAGCAATTTGGTAAGCGACGTTCACTTTTCCCCTGGACCCATCGTACATTTAAGCTCTGGGCCCACGAGAATGAGTTTTAGTTAGGGCAGCCAAGTCATGGCTAACCAGTAGACATCACGTAGGTAGTAACAAAATGACCTGAGAACATAGAGCTGTGATGATTTCAAGTATCTTCGAAGAAACCCGCTGCAT
Source organism: Sclerospora graminicola (assembly GCA_001887855.2). NCBI lineage: Eukaryota > Oomycota > Peronosporomycetes > Peronosporales > Peronosporaceae > Sclerospora > Sclerospora graminicola. The sequence goes on along the minus strand of MIQA02007439.1, from coordinate 5,743 downwards.
TTGGTGAAGCCTAGCATTAGTAGCAAGTCATATAGCCCAGGCTTTACGCTGTCTTGTCATCAGACCTCAAGTTTACTGCTTGCTTTCCGTTGTGTCGTCACGCATGGCGTGGCGACACTATTTGGTCGATCGGGCATCTCAATTTTTGACAATCCTTCAAGTGTGTAACATATGAAAATCCCAAATGCCTTAAAACTGCTTCAAATATAGGAGCGTCGCCTTTAAGATATCGTCGTCTATAAGATATACTTTAGAGTAAGCTTCAACCTTGATGACATCTGTATTCCCATGGTAACAAATTCCTTTGCTCAAAGTTGACTTGAGGTATCTGAGTACTCGAATTCCGGCCTTCCAATGTTCTTCACTTGGCTGTTCCAGGTGTCGACTTAATTGACAAACAGCATATGCAATGTCTGGTCGTGTCCCAGTTGCAATATATAACAGCGACCCGACAAGTGACCGTAAAGGACGATTTTCCATTTTTGGGTCCTTTTCCTTGCACTTGTACAAAAACTGTCCTTCAACACTTGGATTTTTTACTGGCTTCGAGTTGATCTGACTAAATTTTTCGATCATTCTTTGAATGCAGGTACCTTTACTTAACTTTAGTTGTCGTCGATCTTGTTTGTAATCCACTTCAATACCAAATCGGACGCTTCCTAGCACCTTCAACTTGAAATGTTTTAGGATCTCCTCTGCTACCCTTTTTATTGCCTCAACCGACTTTGCACCAATACGCATGTCATCGACACATAGTGCTACGTAAATCCACGAATCATCATATTTTCGGATGAACATGCATGAGTCGGATGTGCAGGACTTGAAACCCATAGTGACGAAAACGCTTGTTATGGTCTTAAACCATGTAATTGCCGCATGTTTAAGTCCATATAGACTCCGATTTAGCTTGAACACTTGACCCGGCTTTGCACTGATACCTTGAGGTGGATATATGTACACCTCTTCTGCTAACAATCCATTGAGAAATGCCGTGTCTATGTCATACGGATGTATAAACATACTCATTTGGCAACATATTGCCATGAAAATTCGCACCGAATTTAAGTTCACCACCGGAGAATATGTCTTGGTGTAGTCGATACCATACGTCTGATGGTATCCAAGAGCAACAAGCCGTGCCTTAAATCGTTCGATTTCACCATGCTCGTTTCTTTTAATTGCAAAAACCCATTTTGTACCATAACCTTTTCGTTTGGTGATTTTCCTTGAACACTCCATGTCTCTTTTTCTTTCAGCGCACTTACTTCATCTTGTATTGCTTTCACCCACATTTCGCGCTGTGGAGATTCAATGGCTTCATTATACGATATCGGGGTTTCGTATACAGCATGTGCCTGTTCGTATCCAATTCGGTGGCGTTTCGGTGGTCGCATCTCAGATACCAGTGAGCCATCAGCTGTTGTCACAATGTCCCGGCTGACGTTGCCTAATGGAACAATTTCTGTTGATGTCGGATTCTCTGCGACAAAACCCTAAAAACAGAGAAGAAAAATTAATAACAGAGAAAGCTCATTAATAACGTAGAAAAGATGGCAAAAACAGAGAAAACGCACGAAAAACACACTCATTCGTATCAATAACAGAGTAGGATGTCGCTAAACACACACATTATGTGGATTAGGTCTGCATAAGCCAATAAGCGAGCCGTGATAATGCGGGTCGGTCAATAATCGTGGGTCCGGCCCACTAAAAAACGGCGGCCTTAGATCATCACCCACGGATTCTTGCCTTTACCTACATTTCTAGGGAAAAAATCTGGCAATAACACACGTAGCCATCAAGATTGTTTTTGCCGATGTCATCTCTCCCGTCAAAAAGCGAGTCACCTACATGTGGTCGCAGCAGCTGTCAAACGCGACTGTTGAGCAACTGGAGCAGCACCTCGATGCTCAGCCAGTTTTCGCGGCAACCACAAGCCAGCTCCATCGGTGCCAACTGTGCTTAGGAAACACCGACGCACATCGCATGCGTTACCGTTGTGGTGAAGCGATCGAAAATATTGGGACTGAAGTGGACCACACATGGCCGTTGATTGGTGACGATAGAACACCCATCAACATATGACGGTTGATGGGTGGGAAAAGGTTGATCACGATTAAGAAGAAAAGGTGGTGGCCAACGGATATTTACGACGTGGAGAAATCAGCCAAATATGGTCGTTAAGCCCAGTCCCAGACACTGGCGGAATGATGGAGATCACGATCGCGATCGGTACTACAGTCACTAAGTGGAGTTCCCGTGGATGAAATAACAAAAGAGTGACTGTTGACGTGACGTATCAAGGGCAGGTGACCAGCCGATCTCTGAATGGTATAGTGGTTGAAGTTGACCACGACACGAAGTTACGGCCTGATCAGCTTGTCATGCCCGAGCAATGAAGATCAGATGAGAAATGAAGATCGGGCATGTGGAGTGACAGGTTGTGCGAGTGATGAGAACCTTTGGTTGGTCCGAAGACGACGTGGCAAGGCCTGATCAGCCGAGATCGGTGTTGTATGGTTGTCCTGACGGGGTATAAAGATCGGAAGTGTGGTTTGGAAGATGAATTGAGTCGTGATGATGATGACCCAGAGCATTCCCGAGGTGATCAAGGGCTGATCAGCCTGATCACCACCTGATCACTTGGTCGATCACTATGGCGATCGTGATCAGGGCTGATCAGCCTCGATCAGCGTTGATATGCAAGGGCAAGTAAGTTCTCGGTTTGGTTGGACTATATACGAAGTGAAAAAAGTGCTGAAGAGCAGGTCTCAAGTGTTTTCAAGGTCGTTTGTTGAAGATCAGGATGAGTCGAAGATCTTTTGAAGAGTCGGGTCGTGATCAGGGCAGAGTCGGTACAGGTCAGCTTGAAGGTGCAGCCAGGATGGGCACGAGGGTGTTACGCAACCGTGCGACGAAGTAAATAGGTTCGAAGTAAAGGTCAGGCATGAGTTGAGGTATGGTACACAGGTATAGGACATTGCATATATAATAACAGGTTTAGATTTTCCCCCTAAAGCAAAGAGTCGCTCCGCCACGTGTGCGGTCATTGGGAGCACAGGGTTGATTAGTCCCCTCTTGCTCATCTATTTCCCGGTTAAGACGCGCTTGGACGCATTTTAGCTTACCGAAAGACCCCCGACGGGTTTGTCTTAGGTGATCGAACCTCACCCTCAACGCGCACGTGTTTGGAACACGTTAATACTATTGGTAAAGGTTTTGTGGAGATAACGTTTGTGGATTACTGTGGAAGATCGTGGATTGATCGCATTTTCTTGGTTTCGTTATATCTCTCTCTCATTGGCTGGCCTGATCAGACGAACTTTCCTGATCAGTGCCTAGATACTGAATAAGTGTCGACCCCAACCCGTTCTCCGGTGAAGATTTCCACCCGAGGACACCCCCCGTCTCGAGAAGGTCAACCCCTCCGACCTGATCAAGATCATCCTTTTCGTCACCGAGTCCACCTAAGTGAGTGTAATCAGCCCCGATCAACGGGTACACAAGGTGAGATGAAGTTAAACATAGATCCTGACGAGCATGAAGACCGGCCAGATGACCGGGAGGATCAGATCAGTCACCACAATGGTGATTCATCTGATTCCGATGCTGATCAGGATCGACGGAGTACCCCCTCCGATAGTTGGTCGTCCGGGCCAGTGGGTATCCGGATTCCACCCACGACTTCGGTCATGGATTTGGAAATCGGCTCCACCACAATGGTGCACGTGCCCGGATCACTTGGTGACTCAGGATATCACCGTGATTCCTTTGATGATGAAAAAGATGTGAAAATCAAAGTGGAGGAAACTTTTTCGGGTGTATTGGAGGAAGGCGTATCGCCTCCGATGCTGTCCATTTCTAAAGGAAGCGATGATCGACCTGGTTTGGTGGAGTGCCAGGTCGAGATTAAAGATGAAATAACTCCCCACATGGCCCCGATCGGGGCCGATCTGGGTTATAGTAAAGTTGACTATAACCCAGGAAAGGATCGAGGTGTCAACCTTGATCCTATGCATAAGAAGAAAATGGAAAAAGACAGAAAAAACATGGGGGCGGATCATTGCGATCCACCTAAAAAATATGTGAAACCTAAACCGAAGATCTTCGAGGAAGACGAAGAGAAGATCGAACCAGCCGAGAAGACCACTGTTCAAGATGTGGAACGACTGTTCTATCTTCGAGAGTTTCACAAGTTCCTGGTTACCAACCAAGTGATGAAGATCATTAAGCCTAAGATCATCGGGAAGCTTGAAGGTCGAGCGACCCGGCCGGTGATCACAGGCAGTCAACTTGATCTGATCAGGAACCTCTTGGCGCAGATCGACGAGGTTGGCTTCACTACTGGTGCCTTCGACGCGAATATGCTATTCGATCTGGATCAAGAGACGATCAGAGAATCTATGATCACCCTGTATGATCATCTTGCCTCGTTACTAGGGGCGAACCCAGTGGTTCAGTCGCCGATCGCGGATCCTTCGCACCGATCGCAGTTGGTCGAGTATCCTATGGATATCGAGTCGATCTATCAATCGTCATCACAATCTGGAGCGGCATCCACCGACTCCTCGGTTGGGATCACACGTATGACGTTGGGCCCGAAAGGGATCCAGCAGATCGACCCCAAGATCGAGTCGCAGAACAGGAAGAGAAAGCCTGAACCTGGTAGAGTCGGATCGGACGATAGTTTTGTAGATGCTCAGGAAGTGCCACAGGCCAATCCGACCTCCAATACCGGTCATAACAACATGCCGGAGGTCCCAGAGCAATTAAAAGCCATGTTCGCGACAATGATGAACCGATTTGCGGGTGATCAATATGGATTGCCTCAGTACACACCTGGACAAGGACAACCATGGCGATCGGCACCGAATATGAATCAGTCCGCTGAGAAATCGGTCAAGAGACCCGTGGACGTGGAGATGGAATCAGTCCGATCAGCCGGAATTGTTCGTTCGATATGCCAGGCCGATCACCAAGACCGATTTCACCAATCACCCCCACGGAGTGATGTGGATATGGAGTCAGAAGGCGAGATCAGTCAACATTTCGATCCAGATGATCTGGACATTGAGATGCCTCGCAGGGCGAATATGGCCTCCGCGCAGGCATTTGACAGTGAATCCGGAACGATCACCCGAGTGCGAATGTCTGCGATCTCGGAATTGAAAGATTTCACTGGCAAAGATATGGATGACGATCAGGCCAGGGGTTGGTTAAGCCGGACTAAGTCAGCTTTTCTGAGGGACAAGACACCGGAAGCTGAAAGATGCCTGATCTTCGCTGATCTAATGAAAGGTCCGGCCAAGAACTGGCTTAAACAGCTAAGTCGAGAAGTGGCCTCGTCTGTGTGAAGAGTTTGAAGAACAATATTGCAATTCGGGGGTGTCTGTCGCTAGACAGTACTACCACATGAAGAAAAGATCCGACGAGACGCCGATCGAGTACTTACATCGGCTGAATGTTGCTGGTCTACGCGCGAAAATGCCGATCAAGGACCCACGACACCCGGACATAGCCCGTGAACATGTCGAACACTTCATTGGGACTCTGGATAATCGCGATCTAGCTGATCAGCTAACCCTGCTCCGTATAAAGGACTCAGAACAACTGGAACTGACTCTAAGGACGTTGCAACGGGCCAAGAGTCGACAGCTCAAGGTCGAGGTAGGATCGAACCGGTACCGGTCCAAGCCACACCCTGATCAGGGCAAGATACCGGCAGCCCGACCAGCCAGAGCGA
>MIQA02007435.1:12281-24108 GCA_001887855.2 Sclerospora graminicola | reverse complement strand
CCCTTGTCTGATGCCCGACGTTACTGGTATCGGCCGTGAGAATTGGTTGTTGACATAAAACGCCGCTGTCGTACCAATATGTAGCCGATCCACTAAAGCAACAAATTTGTCCGAGAACCCATATAGCGATAGAACCGTTGTCAGGTACTGCCGATCCCCCGTATCATAGGTCTTACTAAAATCCAGAAATAGGTTACCACGCTATTTTCCGCACCCACTTTTTTCATCGTTTCATAGTGTGCTAAAGTCGATTTCATCATGATAACCGACTGTTTCATCTTACGGCCAGACGCAAAACCTTGTTGGATCAGTTGACCTAAAAATTGTTGAAGGCGACGCGCTATAATTTTTGCGAAAATCATTTATCCGGTGGTTTGTAGAGAGATTGGCCGGTAGTCCAGCGCATCCGCAGAGTCTCCTTTCTTTCTCAGGGGTATAACTACAGCTTTCATAAATGATTTGGGTGGACATACTCCACGTAAAATATCATTAAACACTTCCAACAAAAATGGATCTAATAACAGAGTCGAAAAATCCTTGTAAAAATCATTTCCTAATCCATCATGCTTTACCCAGAATCGATCTCCATGTAATAGCAGTCCTGAATTGTTGTAGTCCCCGAAAAGTATAATCCCGGGCCAGAGGAGATAGCGGCCACCGTCTGGTCTCGTTCCCAGACAGCCGTCCGCTTCAATAACCAGCGGATATCCGCCGCCGTACGGTGCAAACGCCTACCTCATCGAAATTTACGTTTTTGATCGAGAGAGGTCGCTGCCCCAAAAATTAAGCGATTCCGAGTGACCGCATTATCTCTAGCCATCTTTTGTAATTGATGGACCCGTCTTTTGCGTCTTCGAGATATCCGTCGTTTTGTCACATATAGGATATCTCGAATCTTATCCACACAATAGTCCCATGCATTGGCTTCCCCGACACCAGACACGCACTCGTTTAATGTTGTGATAAAAAATTCTGATGAATTGCTGCTGCCGCTGAACCAGCCATACTCCGTTTCCGACACGCTTGACTTGGAGAGGTAGGATCCTTTAGGTATAAAGAAACCTGGTTATGATCCAAGTATACTGGCGGTAGAGAAACCCATGAAATCCAATTCTCCGAGACATAGAATCTGTCAAGCCGACTTGCCTAACCGCCCCGCCAAAACGTGAATGGTCAATTGGATCCAGCCGTACCTCCTCTGGTGCCAATCCCAGCAACATTCGAGCATCCTCTAATCCCATGCCCATCACAAACCGAGATAAAACCAGACTTTCAGGTCGCAAAGAGCGATGTCCCCCAAATCGATCCAAACCGGAACATCGACACAATTACAATCACCGGCTAATATAATTGTGGATTTTTTTGGAAAAATCTCGCGTAAGTGTAAATAAAATTGTTCTTGTAAGTTGGCGTCACCTGAAAAAAGTCCATATTTTTTGCGATGATACATCATTTCCACATGACAGGAATAAACCTGTTGGACCATCGGTGAATCAACCACAGGCGGACTTGACTTGCAATGTCCGGGCGTACCAGAATGGCAACCCCGCCTTGTTTATTGGTATGAACACTCCAATAGGATGTTTTTATGTTGGCATCCAGCAATCCCCACGCTTGGGACCAACTATTCGTCACAAGTGGGCCAGGAATAAACGGGCTAATGAAAAGTGAATGCACTCACCTGATTGCAAGAAATGTTGGTCCCAGCCAGCTGCCCGGATCGGCCATCATAGGACGCAGGATTGCAGCTGCCGGGTGTATTCACAAGCGACAGGACGGTGCAAGGCATGGAATCGAGCCAGATGGGCGTGAACAAAGGACTCAGAACCAGGTCAGCTTGATGTTGGTCGGCCGGATTAGGTGGGCTGGATGGCTGTCGATGGTGGATGAGCAAGGGGCGGATCGGCTAAAGGATGTGCGTATGAAGGGTCATGAGGGAGGCTATGCCCCTGTAGAAGACGGATGGGACGCCGAAGGTGGCTGCTTGGCCGCTAAAGAAGAGTCGAAGTCAGTGGCTAGGTATGTCCGGAAGGATGGCTATCCAGGTCGAGCCGGTTATTTGGTGTACGGTACACGAAGGAGTATCCAGGTTGAGCTGGATGGTTGGTGTACGGTACACAAAAGAGGCATCCAGGTTGAGCCGGATGGCTGGTGTACGATACACAAAGGCATCCAGGTGGAGCTGACTGGGCTATTTCAGGTATGACACATAACAATCCAACCGGACTATTTGGGGTAGGTTACACTGAAGGTTGTATTGGATACAGGGATAAATCAGTATACGTTTCGCTTTCTAAGACGCAAGTCGCTTTCATTGGTTCACAGCAGAGGGCTAACAAGGTCCCCTCTTGCTGCTATTAGTTTGCACGGGGAAAATTAAAGGAACCCACCGGAAGTCCCCTGACCGGGAGGCATATACTCAACTCAAGTCGCCCGTGTTTTGAACGAGGTTTTATATCTAGTATTGGAAAGTGTGGTAACGTATTGGCCTACTGTGGAAGATTGTGGAGTTACATTTGGATTCCCTATTACACACAAGACTGGATTTACCCCTTTGTTATCGTTGGTTTAGCTGGCCGATCGATTACTCTCGGTCTAGCCGTCGCGGTATACAAACTTCAAGTATATCGCCAATCCTGCTCCCCAGTGAAGATTTCCGCCCAGGAGCAACCCTTGTCCTAACCCTCGTTTCCCTATTCAACGGACATTTTACTTTCACCCTAGGGTCCGTCAAGAGAGCGCAACCGCCAGTGCTGACGGGTACACAAGGTGAGCTATACGAACATGGATCATCCAAGTCGTCACGACCAAGGTGATGGGAGTGACCGGTCCAGTCGGCTTGATGCTGGCTCGGACCAAGACCTGGATGGACGAAGTACCCCCTCCGACAGTCAGTCATCTGAGCCCCCCGTGGGTGTTCGCATCTCAGAAGGAATTTCTGAGAGCGACTACACCACAGACGCAATCCGTGTCTCCTGTAACAATATCAATTGCGCTTGAGACCCAGTTGTTCCTGATCGCCAGGCTCTTATCCCGGCCTTGATATTCTGACGTTTAAAACCTTTCAGATTTTGAGTGATTATCTGAGTGGTATATTGTCGTCGCATCAATTTTGCTATATCCTCCGGTGGATGATTTTCCATGTCTTGTAGGGTCTTGTATTTTGTATAAGTATCTAATTGAATCAAATCAAAATACCCTTGCCCTGCCACTGTACCGCCGTTAATACCGACCACCCGCAGTTGGGTCATCAATCGTTTGTAAGGGTTGCTTCTTAGTAGTCGTAGCTAAAAGATCTGCCGACAACAACTGTGCAGTTATTTCCTTCCACGTTGACGGCTCCCCTTTCTCAACTGGACGAACCCAAGCTGTATATTGTGGATATTGCGCACTCGCCTTTACATGTCGCTGTAGTATCTTGATTACAGAATCTATCGGATGATAGTCCTCTCCAAGTAGCGCCGCCAGTTGTTCAGCAAACAGATGCGCGCAGAGTAAATTTTGAGCCAGCATCAATACCTGTTTCAGTGCTAGTAATTTGACCAATAAACTTCCTCCATACTTCGCCATCCGGAGGCCAATCTACTACCGTAATGGACATGTCATAAATATCAAACTTGCTACAAGTAACATCCCTATATTTGGATCATTTTTGAGTTCACTCAATAAAATACGGGTTATCGTTTTAGAAAGGAGATCAATTATGACCGTGCATTTAATGAATTCCCAATTAAATTTTGTCGTTTGAAAATTACAATACTACTCATTATCTGTGTTGAGAGGTTATGAAAGTGAACTTGTCTTTAGTAACAGCCTTTTATTGAGGTGGTTTCTGCCGCACATTTGTGTTATCTATAACATGTCTATTACGGTATTTGACTTTTACTCTCCTATCTGCGACAAATACGTTTATTACTATATTCGTCGTCAGCTACACTTGTATCGTCTTCCTCCTGACTACTGGAGGAGTCGGCTAAAAAGAAATTCCGATCCCGATGAATTTCGATCGTCTCCCAGCAATCTGGCAGATGTTGACTGATTTTCCCACCATACTCTCTTGAACCATGGATGTAAAACTGGTTACGAAATCTGGCATTTTTGAAGGAACCATGTTCTCGTTATTGGATTTGTGAACTCCACTCTCATCATTTGCTAGTGTTCAGGCAAGGAGAGCCTGCTAACCGTATCTGTGATGAAATGTAAAAATTCACACATTCTTGGGTCTCTTGTGGTAGTTTTTTGTGTAATTTCGCACTTGAGGTCATGATGGATGGTAGGGCCATCGAGTCTTTCAATTAAATCGTCGAAGTCACCCTCCCATCCATCTGGGTCCCACGGGGATTAACTCCCGTATTGTGAGAGTTGTGAGCCCGAAAGATGTACAATCGCCTTTGAATCTCCACTGGCAATCGCGTTGGAATCTCCATTAAAAATGATTACCCCTTCAACCTGATTGTCCACAGCAATAGGATGAGCCACACGCTTTCCTAAGTTCTCGTCACTGTCAATTGTCACACTTTCCGCCTCCTTAACCTTCTCGTCCTCAAAAATAATCATCATCACTACTTCTAGTTTCCATAAGCACATCCTTCCCGTTTGCTTTTGACCGCCGTCCCCAGAGTAATGCAGAGTAATGTTGGCCTCCAAATTTGACTATCAGAGGAACTTGGTCTTCATCATTCTCCTTCGTGACTTGGGCCAATTGAGCACGCACTTTCTTAACAAACGTTTCCATCATGATGGGATATTCACCACTCATGTGGTTAAACCGCGCATGAGAACGTCTAATTTCAGGCTTACTCCCGGTGCCATATTATTCTGTTGGCTAACCACAAACATCCCCCGCTGCAGAAGAGTACTGATACTAGCCAGAATATCATTACTCCCCACGCTGACATAGGGACTCCATCCGATAAGCATGATCCACTTTGGGCAAATTCTGTCAGGTAAGCCTGAAATTACTTCTTAGATTCAGCCGCCGATATCCTCGGGTAACCTCTTCCTAGGATGAGTAACGGCTGCTTCCTGATGCCTGGCGAAAATTTTATTTCAATGTCTATAAGGGCTCGTGCCAGACACCCTTCCTTAATTTTACCTGCCATCTGGTCCAAAATGGGCGTTAAGCTGCCCCTAGTGATGACGAGGCTAAAACTTGACAAACTGCGTAAGCCTGACAGTTGCCAGTAGTCGGAGTCTGCACAGCTTGAAGAAAAAACGTTGTCGGTATCTCTTTCAGGGAGGCTGAGTCACTAGGAAGCGACATACTGTGAAGATTCATCGACGATAATTGGGTTGTACCCTGAATTTCACGTACATGCCCTAAGAGCTGATTTGTTGATTGCTTTATTTGGCCTTCTAGCACCAGAAAGGATGTATTTTTCTTCTGTACCAAGTTGTCCGGTTGACTTTGCTTAATCCGTCCCGTCTTCTTGCGTGGTTTGGATTGGTCAGTGCCTGCTTGAATATCCCACCTTTACCCGCATTTTTTCGTCCATTCTTTCATGATTGACGACCGCCAAAGTCACCTTAACTTCCTATCTTTTAAGGTTTTCCTGCAAACTTGATTTATACGGCGTTGGATGGTCTCTGCTATTGGCCGAGGTTTCAGGTCCTCCTTCTTCTTTTTGTGCTGACTATAACCCACTCCGCCGACGTGTTGGTTGATTTAGCCCATCCTTCGTTTTTTGTGGTGCTACTCCACTCTGAGATGATTCCTGATTAGAGGCCGCACCGTCTCGCTGCTGAGCCTGGTGTCGTTCTGTATTAAATTCCTCCAGTCCATCTTCTTTCTTTACCTGTTTAGTATTCACCAGAGACTGTATAGCCCGGTTTTCCTCCACTTGAGTGCGCATTTCATTCAAACTCCGGAAGGTGGGCGCCGGCAACTTTATTTGTGTTAAATCGCCAGGTGTCACTTGAATACAATTGGTCATGACCAGGTCCGCTATTGGGGCTAAGCACTTTCGCATCGGGTACCCTGTTTACCCACAGCGTAGGCACGGTCCCCGTCCTTTCATGACTGGGTGTTCTATGACTATCATCATATTACACCAATACATCATTTTGATTCCTTCTAGCGCTGGCGGGCAGGTATCTACTTCCACAATCAATTCCCACGATGTAGACGTATCCGTAAAGAGTCCGATTTGATCCAAATCGTCGAGCAGGAAATCTACCCCCAATAACGATCTTAAAATCCCAGAAGTTAAAGTAAATCCAGAGCTCTCGTAACGTTCTTCAGTATACATGAGTAGAAATCACGTTGCCCATATTCTTCTCCATTAACATCGACTTGTTTATCCCACGCCGTCTCTCCAGATGTTTGTCTCTCTTGGTGTAAATTCTGCAGGGTATGATCAAACCTGTGGAAAGGGACTTTACCCCCGCAAATTTCCTTGTGAACAAATGAAAGTACAAAGTGTTATTACGTAGCTGGTATTATTTACTTCTGACACCATCTTCCAAAGCTCTGGACTGCCAGTACCACGAGTAGAGACCGCTGTCGCGATAGTCTCTTGAATGCATTTTGTGCTAAGAAATGCCTCCTTAATCGGGCTTTCCACAAAATCCATCGTCATACAACCTTCGACTTGAGCACGGATCGCACCAACCGCACCTGATCATCTAGCTGCATTATGCGTTTTATAAACTGCGGTAGTTGCCGTGCCAAGATGTGGCCTTCCTTAAGTCCTTGCACTATCCGCCATTTCTCATCTGTCCCTGGTCTGATCTTCATCGGGGCAAATTTACCATACTCCTGCTCACAACTGCCCGTAGCTTAGTAATTTGATCCCCGAAAAGATCTTGGTTTTGAAAAAAATTACTTTTGCTGGATTTTCACCGTATTGCTTTTTATAGTCCCCGTGATTTTGGTGGCCCATCCTTGTAGTGTCTGGGGCTGTGTATCCGCTGTTTTAACGTTCTCCTGACCAATTAATTTCCAAAGCAACGTTTCAAAAGCTTGATTCGACCGCTGGGCCACTAACGCCACCGAAATTACTTGTTGTCATCAGACCTTCCAATCATGCTTGTTAATTACCACTAGCAATTCGAACAAGTCAATTAACCGCTCCACCTCTGCGCCGCTTCAGACAATCCCGATAAAGGACCTTTTGCTTCGACGTATATTAGCGTAACACGTTTCTCCATAAGGTCCAGCCAAGCTTGGACCCTGGGACGTGCTTGGGCCGTGTGCCCCAACGTCGTTTGCAAAGCCACAGCCATGTCTGCTGGATCCGTGGGCGCCTTCCATTCCAACAAATCAGTTGACGTCAAACCACCCGGAGCCGTTGTTTTACCTCCGTCCAAAGCTTGAGGTTCCATATTTATATCCCCCGTGGTATTGACACTGTTATTGATAATATGAATACCTTTGGGGGCCGTATTCAGATTTGGATGACTCCTTTCCCCCTACAGGTATTTACACCACATAGATGACCGCTTTCCCACCGGTGGCCTACAGATATTAACACCACTTTTTTCTCCTTATCAGAAGTCGCCTGTCCCACCGGTATATCACCGGTATCAAATCCATATTTTTTTTTATCAGAAGTCGTAGCCGGTAAAACCGGTGTAGGATTTGGGTCCATGTCTATACCCAATTTATGTATCTGGGATGATTGAGAGGCTTGAGAGAGTTGAGTTTCCGCAGCAGTCTCATCCTTGAGGACCTTTTCCGTAGCCCGTATCCGGCCATAGTGTTTATTATGATCGTCGGATTGACCTCCCGGTCCCGGTCCGGAATCCATAGTGGACTTAATAGTCCCTGACGTAGTAGTAATCTTGGTAGCCCTAAACCCTCCCAACTTGAAAGGGGCTTGATCGCAGATTTAGAACTGCGGATATGTCTTTAACGCTACTGCTGTTGCACCAGTGGAAGGAGAGTGTTCAAATAGTCTTGACTATGGGGCACACCATCTGTATGCGGGGTCCGGAGAATTGCGTATGCTTAGATGAAATGCGTCGGATTGCAATACTAGAGAAATTTGATATTTCCGGATTGGCTTGACGTATGGGAATATTCCAAAAGGTGACCCAAATCCAGAAACTTCGTCAAAAGGTGACTCAAATGGTTTTAAATGATTTTAAATATTTTTAGGGATCGGTTATTCAGCCCCCACCTTTTTGTTAACCAGCCCCCACCCCCCAATTTTTGATTGGTCAGCCTCCACCCCAAATAATTTGATTGGTCAGCCTCCACCCCCGAATTTTTGATTGGTCAATCTCGACCCCAAATAATTTAGCCACCACCCCAAATAATTCTTCATCTTCGAGGATTTGACGGTGTTCAATTGCAAAAAATAAAGAACATGGCTCACATACAGCCATAGGTATCCTGCTTAGTGCAAGCAAAATGCGCTGATAACTGTACTTGGCCCACGTGAACCCCATGTGGCAGGTCTATACGAAAAGGCCTATATCAGTCTTGTACGTTGAAGAATTCGTTGCATGTATTGTTTTGTCTAACTTGCTGATGAATTTACTATAAGTCCCGATGTTGTACTGCTTTACAGAAAACGTAGCGGAGCTAACAAATTACGTCGCATGCGAAGATCCTATGCAAGTGCGACACGTGGAGCAGATATAGAAGCAGTAGTTTTAGAAGAAGTAGTAGATGCAGAAGCAGTAGATTTACAAGTCCAAAATTTATAGAAACCGTGACGTAATAAGATATTTTCTCATGAGTTCGATGAATGCGAAGTGGATATGTGACATTCTGACCAATAGAATTTTTTGGGGTGGGGGCTATTATTTGGGTTGGAGGCTAAAATTGGGGGGTGGGGCTGGTTAGCAAAAAGGTGGGGGCTGAATAACCGATCCCTATTTTTAACATATTGTTTTAAAAAATACACGGGGAGTTAAGATAAAATACGACAAAGTTACGGCTACTGCGCGTTAATGACTAACAAGGGGGCGTGCTACTCTAGTTATAAGTTGAAGTATATCCCAGAAGCGACCTAGCGCCTTTTCCCCATCTCCGCCCAATACAGTACATGTACTTGCCTTTACAAAAACACTTAAAACATTTAACTTTCCGCAAGAGGAGAGAATAACAGGAATCCGTGCCCTAAAAAGTAGTCCATCTCTTTTCGACTTACAGTTAAATCCTCTATCATTAGGGTAATGGCGGGTTCCTAACCACTCGAGTGCAACACAAGCAATATGTGAAAAACGCACGAAAAGAATCGATCAATTGATGACGCTGACTCATTTTCGTCGGGCATATTCATTCATGTCTGCTCCGTGTATTATCTTTAGTCGCTTAAGCTTGTAACGGAGAAGCGGCGACTAAGCAGAATACGAAGAGATAAAGCGTTGGACTATCTTCTTGTTTTCACTTTCTCCTCTCATCAGTTCAAGATAAGCTACACAAGCTTTTCACTGATTAAAGTATGCCGGCCGTAAATTCTCCTACCACGTTGATCAAGTTCATATGGGCAATTGTTGGTGTGCCAGGAAATGCTTTTTTGGTTAAAGAGAACGAGAGCGACTCATTCGATGAACTTAATGATGCGATTTAGGTAGAAAAGTCGAGGCTATCACGTGCGACGCCAATGATCTGAACCTCTGTTTGGCGAAGAGCCCGAACGGCGGGTGGCTTCAAAATATAAGGTTTTATACATTAGTTGACTGCAACGACATACCGCTACTGTTCTATCAAGCGTCGAATAGGGTAGAGAAGAAAACCAAAGTTTAACCAGTCTTCAAGGGACGGAATTCGATAAGAAGCACTGATCTTTGGCACTATTGTTCTTGCAAGTCACAACGGTGGATTTTCCGCGACAGTTTCCGATGATTTCTTTTCTGCTTTGGTATATGAATTGGGATTGGTTAAGTCCCCGAAGCATCATATTGTCTTCCCGTCCAGATTGGAGAGCCTCTTAGCGAGTTCCTCGCCCATTCCTTTCCTTTCTCTGCCAAATGTTGAGTGACCAGGCTTTTTCCCTAAAAGGCTAAATTTAGGAAATCTCAAAAGAACGGAAAACACTCACCGGATTGATTTGGTATCACGTTGTGTGCTGAGTGCAAAGATTACCGAAATAACTTGAGCCTCGACGATATGAGAAGATTTCCAGGCGAGTTCCGAAACAGACGAAGTTCCGAAACAGACGAAGTTCCATCTAGTTATTACAAATTCTCTACAAAAATCGTATTTCACCAGAGGAGGTACGTTTGATGAGTTTGTGACACGTGAGAAATTGACATGGTTGCAATTCCTGTTTCTATCGAATCAAGAAAAAGACTGAAAAGACCAAAATTACTGGAAAAACAAAACCATTGGAGTTGGAAGAGAATGGAGGAATTATAAACAAGTGCAGAAAGCCCAACTGTCAATGGAAAAGCTGGTCATATTAGGAGTCACCCGGGCTTCCCAGTACGATGGAAAGCTACAGGACCCGGGTCTCGTGCCCAAGGTGTGCCATTTGCGTGGGACTCAGTGACAAGGCACTTTGGATTTTGTCATCGATCTACACCCTTTTCCCGTTGAAAGTGAAACGTTTTTTACATACCAGCATTATCAAAAAATAAAAACAAATACCGCTTTCGTGAGTGCTCCATAATTTATTTTAAAAAGGCAAATACTGGGTCGGAGATTCGCTTGGGATATACTTCAACTTATAGAAGAGTAACACACCCCCTTGCTAGTCATTAAGGCGCAGTAACCTTGTCGTATTTTACTATAAATTCCCGTGTAAAAATATTTAAAACAACATGAATTATATATTTAAAACCATTTCAAACCGTTTTAGTCACCTTTTGACAAAGGTTTTGGATTTGATTCACTTTTTGGAATATTCCCCTTGATGTTGCCACCAGAAGTTTCGACTCAAATCTAGTTTTGAGTGTTGGCTTAATGTCGACGCTGAAAAATTTGCTCCCGAGAGCTATATAGGTAGAGACTATTTTCGTTTTCTCGCAACCTTTGCACAGCAACTTTTCTTACATCATCGATGTTGATACTTAGCTCTATCATTCGTTGTGTGTACGCTCTGTTGCTTTTGAGATGGTTTACCCCTTCGTCAAAAACCTCGTCTTTTGATCTTCTTTGGTTATACCAATAAAGCCTGTCAAAAGCTCGCCGGTTATCACTAGCTTTGGGGTCGACTTGGCCAAAACGAATTGGTGAACCCAATAAAGTAAAAGAAAAGACGAAAGATATTCTGAAAAAGGGCCCCAAAACTCACTATAATGATAGATTGCGGCTTTTCAACCATCGGTTGATTTTCCCTTGAATTAGCGCGAAGCTTTCCACAGTACCCGAAAATGTCGATCTCCAAATGGTGAGCTACACCTTTTACCGGTCGTTCTTCCCAATTGTTTAATTCAAAACGCCCACCCAAAGACGGGACATGTATAAAAAGTGTATACCCATACGTATAGTTCTAGAACAGGATGTTTCAAAACGATCTGATTTTTTTTCAAAATGATCAATGTCGCATATTTGCGACCAATACCGGTAGAATCGCACCAGTTCCTACACAAAGTAGAAAACAATTTATGTCGGCGGATAAAGGCAACATGAAATTTGAGTTACTGGAATGCTCGTCCCGTGGTTTTGAATCTCGTGTCGGGGTAACGTACCGAACTGGACGCTATTCCCCTCGAGAACACGGACATTTTACCCTCGACGTCACAAACCACCGCCCGACATGCCATCCTTGCTTCTTGTGCACACTATGGGCGTTCTGGACGTCGTATTACGTCGCGCACGACGGTCGCAGTGCTCGACCTCGACATATCAATGTCTCGATCGTCTTACGTTAACTGTCGCTTGAAGAAGTGGCGCTTCATTCCACAGGAGAAGTCCGTGCTCTGTGGGCCGTGT
>MIQA02007435.1:0-12160 GCA_001887855.2 Sclerospora graminicola | reverse complement strand
GGAAAGAAGGCACCAAGATGGGAGGAAATAGCAAGAATACAAAACGACGGCGGCGATAAAAAGAAGAGAAAAAAAGTGGGAAAAATCAGTCAATTATATGGTGAGAATTAAGTGGTTTTTTTTCCGCGACGATGCTGGTGCTCTCGCCAGTTCTTCAGCGCATTGAAAAAGATTGAGCGCTTTACGAACGTAATAAAATCAGTTGTATTATCCACGTAAATTCATACAGTACTGTGCCCACACGTCTTATTCTGATTGAGGTCACTCACACCATGATTAAGCAAGTCATAGGTTATTCTCTGCACAAACGCTCGTAGAATGTTATGTTACGACGGCAGTGGTCGCCAATTCTATGGAGATACAGCACAACTCCATTGCCGCTACCAGACACGTCGTTGAGCACATTATACTTTACGTACAGTATACTGCAATGGTGTGTTACACCTAACCTTAACAGACGGTACTTTGGTCATTTTGAAAAATGTTACGGTTGTTTTGAATCGAAACTTTTGGTCTGTATACAGCCCAATTTTTGTACTGGTTGTTTTGAATTAAGCAATTGGGAAGAACGACCGGTAAAAGGTGTAGTTTAGAGACACCGACTGTAAGACCTAGAATAGATAGTTTTAAGTAGTCATGATTACCTGAGTTTCAGTACAAATTGGCGATACACACAATATACTACACTATTGTCAATTCCGTTCAAAATTGCCGATCCTGCGTGATTTGAGCCTGAAATTTAAAACCGCCCAAACCAAACAGAAATGGTGATTTGACAAAACAAGTCAATTATTTTACTTATTACAAATCAGCTGACATTACGTAGACCCTATGTCCTACACCCCAAACCTAACCAAAATTTAGACCACCTCTATTACTGATAAACGGGAATGACTACGGAGCATGCAAAACATCACGTGCGTTTCATAAAAGTGACATGTAGGATAGTGAGTAATACTAGAAAAAAGCCAGTAAAGTCGTGAATGAATTACATGCCAAAATTTATATCAATAATCTCTATAGTTTTTTTGGTCTGATATAGGAATTATTAATACCGGTAATAAACTATTTGACTCAAATGTTGTTCTCCTATGTATTAATTCTACAGTGCGACAGAATTGTTGCGGGTCGACAGCGCATCAATAGAAGAGCTGACGCACTGGTTCTCCATTGTGAAGCGTCGATGGGACAGTGTTCGGTCGCGCGTTGTGCACTCTTGCGTTATGAGCCGTCACGGCGAGGTATCGCTCAACATTGTTCATCACCGGTAGCGCCTGCTGCGCGGCATTCGGCAAGAATGCATCATTCTGTAGAAAGCCGAGCGTCCCCCCAATGGCGAAAAACTGCTACATGTTATTTGGCGCTAGCATTATATACCCAAAGCGGCTTTCTGCCAGTGGTGGCTGGAGTCTGTACACGACATCATCTACAAATGAGCTAGCCGTGATATGTGGTGGTCAAATTCGCAACCATCGAGTCCGGGAGCTCACTCCAACCGGCATAGACTGGATTCATGGTTATAAAGACCCCAAATTGGTCGCTCAGCTTGATATCCGAGCGTTCAAAGATGATTAGAGTGTGGCCGCGACGAATCCCAAGCTGTAACATCACGAGTTGCTGTCCAACGACCGACAAGACTTCGATATCAATGCGATTGGATTCATCAAAGCATGCCCATGCACCAAACACTGTTTCGCCAATGTTTTGGCTAAATCTTTCGTCGGCTCCATCTTTCTTGCTCCTGCTGGACCAGCGGACTTGGTAGCTATAGCTAGAATATTAAGGTGTCGTTAAAATGTACAGCCACGCACTGGTACAATGTACCGTTTTCTATCCCTTGTTACACACTTTCCCTCAAGTTCTTTTTATGAAACGCACGTGATGTTTTGCATGCTCCGTAGTCATTCCCCTGATAAACGTTTCATAACAGGATTTGCGCGGTTTTTATAGGGTTGAAGTTGCGCGATTGAATCAATCACGCACGTAAATTTCGTCTAGAACACACAATATAATAGTAAAGAGCAGAAACCCAAGTCAACTACAAAAAAATTATAGACAACAAGTTTTTTTTCGACAAGATGGTTAATCTTTAGCTTAAATGACGTTGGTCGGGGTCTGCTCTGAGTCCATCGCTAGCAATTAAAGTTAACTAAAAAGCTTCCCCTCAACTTGATGCTTCAACGTAAATTTTCTTACCGTTAGAGTTCAACCTATGTAAACATAAGAATGAATCGCAAATTTATCGGCGTGGCTACATTCAGAATATGGGATTGTACAAAACCTGAGCCAATCAGACCCTTTCTGGACTGAAACCTAACCTTTTGTGGGTGACCATCATTCAAGTTTTTTTCAGACTTTTTATTTTCTGAAATCTGACGGAGCCTTCCCTCCCTCAATTGTCCCCCCATTTCCACGCTCTCACAACGACCCGATAATGGTGCGGACTGTCAGTCACAACACCCCGCAACCCAAATGCGCCCAAGACCTCCAAGCTTGCCAGCAAGGCGCGTGGGGGGGGCAGCGGAAGCGCACCGTGAAAACGATTCGTGCGTCTGTGTCGTCGTCGTCGTCGGAAGAGGAGAAGGAAAGAGGACGAGGATGATGGGGACGACGATACCGAGATCGACGACGACGATGACACCGATGATCAACACGTACCATCGCGAAGGCAGCAAAAGGTGGAGGTGAACTCCCTTGTTGGTGAAAAGTTCGAGTCGTGGGAGGACTTCTTCGTGTTCCTCATAGCGTACGACGCCAATACACACCAGGTATGTGCCAGCACGCCGTCAATATTGGATTGTGTACTGTCTCGTGTGTATGCGTTATCTAGCACCATGTCGTAGAGTACATCAAATTTTGTACTTAATCTAAACGTTGAGTAAGATAATCAACAAACAAAAAAATCTCTGAAAAGTTTATTCCTGGACACTTAAATCCACAGACCGAAAGGTTAAGCCTTGCTCTATACACTTAGGTAGAATAATGACGGGGTAAGGTCACTATACCAACCCTTACGGAATAACCAACCCTGAAGTCGATGGGAACACTCCTCTTACTTAGCTTGGTTGTAGTAGTGGTGATGTTCGGGTAGCGTTAGAATCTTGTAAATAGTTCAGGCACTTGGTGTCGGAGTAGTCAGTTCTCTAAAAGAGGATAATTTCGTAACTATTAAAGTTAGAAGTACCTACTTCATGTAGCTACTTCCTACTTATGTATTCCTACTTATATATTCCCACTTCTTGCTACTTCACTTTTGTCCGATCATAAGCCGTCGTCCCTTGTTAAACTTCCAATAGCCGAATTTAACCCCACTCTACCAAATGACTGACTGTTGAAGGGGGCCCCCGTCCATCCACGTCATGGTCCGAGTCAGCATCAAGCTAGCTGGACCCGTTACTCTCATCACCTTGGCTGTAACGACTAGGATGACTAACCGTGTATAAAGCTTACCTTGTGTGCCCGTCAGCACCGGCGGTTACGCTCTCCTGGTGGACTCTAGGGCGAAAAGTTAAAAAGCGGTTTAATAGGTGGACGAGGGTTACGACTAGGGTTGCTCCTGGACAAAAATCTTAACCGAAAGAGAACTGGTGTAATACTTGAGTCCTGTATACCGCAAGATTATTCTCGCTGGACCGAGAATAATCGATCGGCCAGCTTAACCAACGATAACAAAGGGAATACTTCAATCTTATGTGTAGTCAGGAAATCCAAACAATGTTCCACGATCTTCCACAGTTAGCCAAACCTTCACCTCACTTTCCAATAGAATTAAACCGTCCCTCTCTGACTTGGTAGTGAGATCTGATTTATCAATATCTGCGGTGGCCGTGTCCACTGGCTCATTGGGTCATGTTTCTTTTTTGGGGATGAGCGCGAACCGACAGTTCAACTCCTTCATGAACATAAAATTTAATGATCCAGATGCGTCTGATCTACCTTTTCTGGAGGTACTGCATTGATAACAAAGACCGCTGGAAATATGTATTCTACTGTTTGTGCTGCCATCACACTCTTCCAATTCATATCTTTGTCTAGGTTTAATTGGATGTCTTCATAGACCTTCATTTAGGTAGTCGCTTTTAGTTAATTCCTCAGCATTAGCAAAAATGGTTCTTCATCAGGTACTTTGCATAACCCATTTTCTAAATACTAGCTTTAACCATAGAATGGGTGCCCATTATGATTGGAGAATGTCCTTCAAAATCTGCTGCCCATAGCTCATGCTCAAATACCACAGCCTAAACCAATTCTTATCTTTATCTTAGCGATTTTTTGAGCACCAATGGGGTTATTCGATACCCAAAAAAACTGGTGGGTTTTTAAGCATTTTGACTCCTTCTTGTAACACCTTGCTAGGTCGACATGGATCAAAGAAATATTAGCCCGCTGTACAGCATGAGTGGGATTTTCCACATCATCCACTGCTTCATGTACGTATACTTGAGATGTGGCACTAATGGGTTCCGTTTGCTCTCTGTACCATCTTCGTCTCTCTCCCTCACGTATGTTCACCAGACTGACCCTTGATCTGCTCTCATTCATTTTTTTGGGAGTATTCTCTTCTTTGTCTTCTTTTTCTTCAATTTCTGTTGTTTCTTGATCAATTTTTCTTGTTTTATCTTTTTTTTCTTGTACTTGATATTTATTTACATGTAACTGTTTATCATCCATTGCGTGGGTTGCCTCTTCGTCTTCGTACTTGGCGGCCCGTGCGTTTCCATATGCATTTTACATTCTCCTCTCATCTATGTTTCTTTTGTTTTTCTTCAATTTTGGAGATGAGCGTCGTTCTCCGCATATTATGACCGATCCTTGTCCATTGATAGCATACGCCACACACTGCGGGATTAGGCATTAAACGGCTCTGTACCTTTTGCCTTCGAAAACTGACCAGATTTGAATTCGACCGCAATTCTTCCATTTCTCAATGAAAGGTCGGCAATACTTGATCGTGTGACCTTGTAAGCTGCAGTGCTCACACGTTTGCAACTGCAAGCACATGTCACGGCCATGTCCTCTTCGATAACAAATGATCACATACTTTAATCCCTTCAGAAAATTGCTGCCGTTCATACTGGTCTCGTTCCTTGATTTGCACCCGATTGTGACCCTTGTGTGCTGGTTGTTTCGCTGTCCACTCGATTCGAGGCTGGTGCGCAGGTATCAGACACCCGTCTACTGGCATTTGACCACTTGTTTTTATTTCTGGTCGCAACTGACATGATTCGTACATCATTAACTTGTGCACCAGATCTTCAATGCTATAACGTCGTGTGAACCGAAACTGCATTTGTAGTGTCTAATCGTGAAGAATTACAAGAAACGGCTGTATATGTTCTTCAAGGGTGGTAGAGTCTCCCGTCCCTCGAAAACTAATCCCAGCACGTAAAACCGCTGCATTGAATTGATACAGATAATTTGATGCTAGCACATCGTGCGTTTGTGTGAGTTTTAAATACGTAAGTCTGGGTGGTGTCGTATCCAAGCAGTACTTTTTTTTTAACAATTTAAGCAACTGTCCCCAATCATATTTGACACTGGTCGGTAGTTGCTGGTACCACCATTTTGCAGGATTAACAATGTTGTCCACAAACATCGCTAGCCTTTCAGTAGCGTCCTAACCAGAAATGTTTGCACTATGTAAAAACTTAGATTACCATGCCCTTGCATATTCCGCACACCCCTTTCATCGAAAGCGCGAATTGTCGTGCTTTGTAGCACTGTTTTAACAGGACGGCCTGAACCTTGCCATGAGGTTCCATCTCTCGCCGGTAACTCAATGTCGTCTTCGTCGTCTTCGTCGTCTGTGTCCTCGCTTTCAAATGACCGTCGAAATGTCTTCTTGGTGGTACCTTTTACTCTGGCGGGCGTCTTCTGTGATGCCAACGGCAGACACGGTTGCCAATTAAATTTTAGGTGCCTATCCCGCATCAATTTCATTAGCGACTCAACCACTGGTTCACCTGATGCGCCACTTGGTGTGGCTGAGATTACTCCATCCTCATCTGACGAAAATTCGAATTTCTTTGCAATTTCCTTTGTTGTAGGACGTCCTTGACGCAATATCCCTTCTACGCTTTCTGTTTTCGACTCCACATCTCCGCTCACTAGCTCATCTAATGCGGGGGGCTTGGAATTTTTCTGTTGAGTGTGTACGCCATCAAACACCACTAGATAGGTAGGGTTTAAGTCACTCTCAAAACCACCATTTCGATAGACTCTAATAGAGGTCTCCCATTGGTTTTCTGCCATGTATACGTCGACCAAAAGCCCAATATATCTTGCCGTGCGAGCTAGGTCCAATCCATAAGCGTCCTCAAAATTATACTGGCGATACACTTCATATCCACACTTTTGAAGCAATTTTCAACACTTGCCAATGTTTCTTTCAGTGTACCAACGTCACCACATCTGTACAAAACTTGGGCTCGCTTCGTCCAAATTTGCTATAGCGAAAACCATGAATTTGAATCTCCAGTCATCTTTAGAATGTGCTTCGGGTAGCTTACCATCTTAGCATATGCCTCTGAGAACGTGTAGGTCCGGTTAGGATCATCCTGTGAAAATTGTAACAAAAAACATATTGAGGCAGTCCATTTACCGTCACCGACCCTTCCGTTAATTCTTCTACACGTCTCTTCGCCATTATTGCTGTATACACTCGTCGTCTCTGAATCCCGCGTCGCGGCACCAGTTGTCGTAAGGTACCTCAAATTTTTCGTACTTAATCCAATAATACGTGAGATAACCCACAGAGCAAACAATCTCTGAAAAAAATTTCCCGGGCACTTAAATCCAAAGACCGACAGTTTAAACCTCGCTGTATATACTTAGGCAGAATAATGCCGTGATAAGGTCACTGTACCAACACGTTATCAAACGATCAACCCTGAAGTCGATGCACACACTCCTTATTTGTTAGCTTGGTTGTAGTAGGCGGTGAGGTTAGGTTAGTATTAGTGTATTGTAGATAGTTCAGGTCCTTAGTGTCGGTGTAGTCTGTTCTTAGAGGTAGAAATTTACGTAACTTTTAAAAGTTAAGATATAGAAGTACTTCTATCAGCCTACTTCATATAGCTACTTCCTGCTTATGTATCCCTAATAATGTATTTCCCTTTCTTGTTACTTAGCCTAAGTTCATTTACGTCCTATCATGAGCCGTGATCCTTGCGTTGTACTTCCAATAGCAAATTCACTTACTTTACCGCACATAGGCTGCGCGGGTGACGGTACATACCCCAAAGTAGTCAAACTGTATACAACCTCATTGCTTTAGGTACACCGAAGGGAAACCTTATTCGTTAATGCGAATGACGAGATGCAAAGATCACAAACCGGGATGATATTGATTTTCAATGCAAACGAGCTCCCCATGCAGCAGAAGGGTGAGCTGGTCGGGATGAATTGGCTAATATTAACTACCCGCTCCAAGACTAATCTATAAGGATCGCTTAATTTCTGTTTCATAGACAGCGTAAATTCGAAGTGTTAGTAGTATGACACTCATCATCGGGAACAGCTACGGTGGTAATGAAACAAGATATATCATGTTAGACTTAAGAGTGATATAAAGGAGTACTGACATTCGAAAGCATTACATTGATTGAATCTTCGCACAATTAACTTTAGAGTGTTTCTACAAGTCTGTCGTTTACGAAGCCCGCCTGTAACTGACCGGAGTTAAAGTGAAGAACAACATCAGGTAATCTGACAAGAAATAGCTTCGGCACAACAAAGCTCTGCTGAGTCCATTTGGTGAGACAGCAGGAAATCTTGTAACCGCTAAAAATCCTACAAAGCACGCTCTACCTGTAAAACCATTTCCTCTTTCCTTTTTCGCTTTTGCTCTAGTCTGTTGTGGTGAAGCGATCCAACAAAAAGTGAAGCATAAGTTGGACCACATATATCCGTTGATTAGTGACGACGGGAACAGCCATCAAGATGGGACCGTTTGATGGGTGGGACAGGCTGATTCCGTACACGATGAAAGGTGGATGACAACGGCCTGTCGTAAGTGTGAAGGAATAAGAAGAGACCGTTATTACGCATGGTCCCGGATGCTAACGAACTAGCGAATGTCACGGTCCAATCGGGATACTGGATGCTGGGTGGAGTTCACATGAACGTCCAAGACTGGATCAACCGAGACAAACCTGATAGCATCAATGACGGTGTAATATATCAGGAACAGCAGAATCCGGTCATTGGAATGAGTCATGGGTGGTACAGATGTTGAAGTTGACTGGGATATGGAAATCTCGACCTGATCGAACAAGTCACTTAACTCCGCCCTAGAATGTGAAGATCGGATACAGGACGAAGCCGGATATATGAAGTGGGGAGCCGTGCGAGCCTTACTAAACTGGGGAAAGCGATGCGAGTTGATGGATCCATCCAGAATCAACGTAAGGAGGTCTGATCAGGTTCAATTTCAAGAGAAGTGTTGAGTCGGTGCGACCCTGGTGGTCCAACATGCAATGAAGGTCAAGGATACGGTCGAGGGAGCTAACAATGTCGATGATGTGATGGCCCCGAGGTGTTTCGAGGTGATCTGGGACTGATCGCCCTGATCACTACCCTGATCACTGTGCTGATCATGACCCAAGCCAATCAGCCCCAAATCCGTTTCCAGGTATGAAGAGAGACGGAGTTTGCAGTTAAGATGGGTTTGGTATGGGGCGAACAGTGTCTGGAAGACAGATCTCGAACTAGTTCCAGGCTGCCTTTCGAGGAATCAGGATGGTTGAAGACTGCCATAGCGTTTGACCGTAATCAGTCCAGAAGTGGTACGGATCAGGTTGAAGATGCGACAAAGATGTGTAAGGTTGTACTGGCGCAACCGTGCGACGAAACAAACAGGAGCGAAGTATGAGGTAGGTCACATGAGTTGCTGTACGGTACACTAGGTATAGGATATTGCATATAAATTAACAGGTTTTGATTGACCCCCTAAGCGAAGAGTCACTCCGCCACGTGTCCCGGTGATTGGAAGCACATGGTTAACTAGGCCCCTGTTGTTCAACTTAATTCCCGGTTAGGACGCGCATAGACGCTTTTGGCTTACCGGAAGGCCCCCGACGGGTTTTGGTTAGGTTTTCAACCCTCATCCCCTCACGCGCACGTTTTTAGAACACGTTATATCAATTGGAAAGGTTTCGTGGAGATAACGTTTGTGGTTTACTGTGGAAGATCGTAGTTTTATCGTGGTTTTCGTGGTTTCTTGTTATCTCTCGTTTTTATTGGCTGGCCGGATCGGACGAAATTTCCCGGTCGGTGACTTTAGATACTTCAACTAAGTATCGACCCTGACTCGTTCTCCGGTGAAGATTCCCACCCGAGGACACTCGAGTAGGTGATCCCCTCCAACCTGACCTAGATCATCCTTTTTATCAAAGAGTCCACCTGAGTGAGTGTATCCACCCCCGATCAATGGGCACACAAGGTGAGATGAAGTTAAGCATGTATTCAATCGTACATGACGACCGGTCGGATGGCGGATCCGATCAGTCATCATAGTGATGATTCATCCGATCCTGATGTCGATCAGGATCAACGGAGTACCCCCTCCGATAGTTGGTCGTCCGGGCTAGTGGGTATCCGGATTCCGCCCAATCCAAGACTTCCGCCCTGGATTTGGAAATTGGCTCCACCACACTGGTGCGCTTGCCCGGATCACTTGGTGACTCTGGATATCACCGTGATTCCTTTGATGATGAAAAAGATGTGAAAATTAAAGTGGAGGAAACTGTTTCGGGTGTGTTGGAGGAAGGTTTATCGCCTCCGATGCTGTCCAAACTTAAAGAAGCGATGGTCGACCTGGTCTGGTGGAGTTCCAGGTCGAAATTAAAGATGAAACAACTCCCCACAAGGGCCCGATCGGGGCCGATCTGTGTTATACTAAAATTAACTATAATCCGGGAAAGGAACGAGGTGTTGACCTCAAACCTATGCATAAGAAGAAAATGGAAAAAAGAGAAAAAAACATGGGGACGGATCAATATGATCCACCTAAAAAATATGTGAAACCAAAACCAATAATCTTTGTAGAAGATAAAGAGAAGACCGATCCAGCTGGAAAGACCACGGTTCAGGATATAGAACGTTTGTTTTACTTGCAGGAGGTTTACAAATTCCTAGCTACCAACCGAGTGATGAAGATCATAAAACCCAAGATCATCAGGAAGCTTGAAGGTCGAGCGACCAGACCTGTTATCACAGGCAGTCAACTTGATCTGATCAGGAACCTCTTGGCGCAGATCGACGAAGTTGGTTTCACTACTGGCGCTTTTGACGCGAATATGCTGTTCGATCTGGACCAAGGGACGATCAGAGAAGCTATGACAACTCTGTATGATCACCTTGCCTCGTTACTCGGGGCGAACCCCGTGGTCCAGTCGCCGATCGCGGATCCTTCACACCCATCGCAGTTGGTTGAATATCCTATGGATATTGAGTCAATATATCAATCGTCATCACAATCTGGAGCGGACTCCACCGACTCCTCGGTGAGAATAACACGCATGACGTTGGACCCGAACGGGATCAAGCAGATTGACCCCAAGATCGAGTCGCAGAACAGGAAAAGGAAGCCTGAACCTGGTCGAGTCGGATCAGATGATAGTTTTGAAGATGCTCAAGAAGTTCCACAGAACAATCCGACTCCCAGCAGTGACCCTACCAACATGCCGGAGGTCCCAGAGCAAATGAGAACCATGTTCGCGACTATGATGAACCGATTCGCAAGTGAACAATACGGATTACCTCAGTACACACCTGGGCAAGGGCAACCATGGTGATCAACACCAAACATGAGTCAATCCGCTGAGAAACCGGTCAAGAAACCCGTGGATGTGGATATGGAATCAGTTTGATCGGCCGGAATTGTTCGATCGATATGCCAAGCCAGTCATCAAGATCGACTCCGGAAATCACCTCCCCGTAGTGATGTGGATATAGAAACAGATGGCGGGATCAGTCAACATTTTGATCCGGATGATTTGGATATGGAGATGCCTCGTAGGACAAATATGGCCTCGGCGCAGGCATTTGATAGTGACTCTGGAACAATCACTCGAGTCAGGATGTCGGCGATCTCTGAATTAAAAGTTTCACCGGCAAGAATATGGATGATGATGAGGCGAGAGCCTGGTTGAGTCGGACTAAATCAGCCTTCTTGAGAGACAAGACACCGGAAGGTGAAAGATGTCTGATTTTCGCGGATCTGATGGAGGGCCCGGCCAAGAACTGGCTAAAACAGTTGAGCCGAAAAGTACGTTTGAAGTGGTCTCAATTGTGTGAAGAATTTGAGAAGCAATATTGCAACTCAGGGGTGTCTGTCGCGAAGTATTACAACATGAAGAAAAGGTCTAATGAAACTCCGATTAAATACTTACATCGGTTGAACGTTGCTGGTCTGCGAGCGAAAATGCCGATCAAGGATCCACGCCACGCGAATATGGCTCGCGATATGGCTCGCGAACATGTCGAACACTTTATCGGCACTTAGGACAATCGTGACTTGGCTGATCAGTTAACCCTACTCCGTATAAGCAATGCGGAAGAATTGGAACTAACCCTGAGAACGCTACAACAAGCCAAAAGTCGACAACCCAAGGTCGAGATAAGATCGAACCGGTACCAGTCGAAACCACACCCAGACCAGAGCAAGATGCCAGCGGCTCGGCCGACCAGGGCGATCCGGAGGATTACGAAAATATCGGGCAGTTCCAGTTCGGAAGAAGAAAGTGGCAAATCAAGTTTAGTCTCAGACGACGAGTAGTATCTTCACGACGGAACCAGTATTCCGTCCGAGATCAACGATCAATGGCATTGATCGACGAAAATCCGGTGGGGCCCAACCTGATCAGGACCGACCTCGCAAGAAATGCGGACACTGTGGGTCGACTAAGCATGGAGATTGTGATTGCCGGAAGAGAATCACATGTCGAAAATGTGATCGTAAAGGTCACCCTTCGGATCATCGTTTTTTCGTGTGTAAAACTTGTGGGAAGATTCACGATGTCGGTGCTTTCCCGATTGAAGAGTTTTTCCATCAGATGCGCAAGTGGTATGTGCCGACTAAAAAAATATCATGCTGGCATGCTCCCACCAGATGTCGAGAAAATGTTAAACTAGATCGCTCGCCAGGTTGGAATCTGGT
>MIQA02007434.1:0-42175 GCA_001887855.2 Sclerospora graminicola | reverse complement strand
CATTAGAATTCGGACCAAGCCACCCCATAACTGTTCTTGCCACTGTTTTAAACCTTCCCGGTCCCACTGCTCGCCCCGCTTGACACGCTGTGTAACCTTTTAGTGGAGTTATCACCGACCCTGATGAAATGTCTGATCCTATGCCGGCTAGATCTAGCCATGCTCTTTGATAGCAATCCCGCGCCGCAATAAGCCACTGGCATGCCAGTTTTAATCGTTGTACCTTTAAAGCCACCGGAATTAATTCATCAGATTATGGCTATCGAAGTTTTTTTTAATAAAATCGTACCAATATAGATTTAGGCAGCCTGTAGAGCTGTGACTTGCCTGGTCAAAAAATGACTCGGTGTTACAGTAGTTATTATTACTTGGTAGCCTATCGATGCCGGTCAATGCAGAGAAGATATTGTTAGCTTTTGATACCGTTGCACTTCCTTTTGCGATGAAAACGAGACGTGCGCACACCAGGATAAATCACCACTTACAGAAACGCCATTATATGCATCTATTCAAACAACTGTATCGTTAGACAAGCGAATTCAGGAGCAAACAGTTTTATTAAAACGTCTAGTAATGGCGGTAAACCCCTCTACCGGATACTGTCTCAGTATCTTTATTTCCATATTTACTGTTAGCTATGGCGTAGTTGATTATTTAGGGAGTCGTGTGTGACACAACGGGTTTTACGGTACGGTGTACTCACGTTATGGTACAGGCTGTGTGTGTGACACTTAGTTTAACCCAGACTAATTACCAATTAGTCGGGCACAGACTATTTCCGAACATCCCTTAATTAGTCTGTGTTCATTAATAGTCTGGCACAGACTATTTAAGGTAGCACAGCCAAAAACTCAGGTTCGAAATTAGTCTGGCACAGACTAGTTACGGTGGGAGGAGTACACCCAGAACCGGATTCAGAACCGGTAATACTGATTGAAGATCAAAAGAGTTCTAGTAGGTCCAACTCTACGGGCCCACGATAGTTGAACAAAAAAACAGCCTAAAGGGTCAGTTTCAACTGTAAGCTCAGTTGCGGACATGGCCAAAACACTTAAACTAGCGATGGAAAAAGCTACAAACCAGAAGCCGCGCGTACAGGAGTGGATCCAGCTAATGCAGGAAATTTTTGAGTATATTTACGATAAGGCTAAAGGCCCAGTATCGAGGTTATTTCCAGCCGCTCAGAGGCTTCCCAAACTTAAGAAAGGGGAATCTGAGCGACTCCTGGATCTGTTTGAACTGTTAGTAGTAACTCAACAGCTGGAATGGACAGTGTAGAGTCAAAGGGTGGTGGAGCGGCTATTAGTGCTCAACGCTCCAACCACACTTTTGAAGGGATTCTAAGGAAAATTCGCGGGCAAGAAGCCGTGCAATCAGCAGGTAAAACCCCTCCGACGCTTACGGGCTGGGCTGCCAAACTTATTGGAGCACCAAGTGATGATGCCACTGATAAGCTTTCAAAGAAACTATTCCTTTCTAAAATGGAGATATATGAGGCTTCAGAAATAATTAGTCTGTGGAAAGTGTGTGAGCAGGAGTATAGTAAATATGCTCCAGAAAAACCCAGGCAAGGAATGGATCAGGAATGGAAAATCATTCAAGGACATGTTGAAGGAAATATCTTGGCAAAGCAAATGCCTATGTTTGTCAAAAGCATTATGTCCCTGGAGGAACAAATAAGGCTTGTTCAAACTATACGGGCGCAGGTTGAAGGTTGTCTCATCATGGATTTGAAGGGAGAAAGTCCAATCCGGGAGGCCTTTCTTAGTACACGCAGTATCTAGGAATGCATTGCAATAGCTGTCAAACACGTGGAACTGGTTCATCTGAATTGTGGGCGATGGTGGCACAAGTGCAAACCATAAGCTACAATTCGACTAATCACTCTCTTTATTTTCATTTTTATACACGTGAAATCGCAGAAAAATTTGTTGGCATCAAGGTGCCATTCCATCGTCATGAACACTCATTTGTCAATTTGCACTCCAGACGTCAAGCGAAGACGGCATCGGCGTGGAACGGCAAGCGGATCGGAATGGAGAAGTCTACTCCCCGCGGGGTTGTTACTCATGTATTTTGAAAAATGTTACCCATACTATGGATTTAATGAAATTGTATGGAAAGCTTAAATTGATTTTAAATGTACCTTTTCAGATGGAGGATATGGATAAAGGGGGATCATTCTCCGACACCTCAACTTCCTGGGAGTTAATCTTCACTACCGAGGAATGCCCGAAAGCCTTAGCTGGTATTATTCGATTGTATTGGTGCCAGACTCTGTTAATCCACGAGCACCCTCAAATGAAAGGTCGTAGGCAATGCCTGCGCTGTGGTGAGGCTGGCCATCCTATGAGGGCGTGTAAAGAGCCACTGGTAGAGTTAATTAAGTCGGGATGTATTGTGGTTTCGTTGGAGGATATGACCAAGATTATCAACATTTCGAAGTATGGTAGAATTATGTAAAGATGACGTGGAAACAAAGAGAATACAGATGGAACAATAGACTAACGAGGTAACATCCGAACAGACACCTGGAGAGACAACGAATATGGAAGAAACTAACACGTCAAGTCAGGCTGACAAACCGATGAGCGACACGTCTCCACCGATAAATACTCCGGAGAAAGGGGGACGTCAATCGAACCCGGTGCTAACCACTACATCGGAACTGACTAGTACTGACAAAGTAGCAGTTTCCACTCCTAAACCTTCGGATAAGCTGAAGGAAGAGACTGAATGGATCAAAGTACATCCAACACGGGTGAAGCCGTTGGTATTATCGCCACGAACCTCAGTTCAAAAAAAAAGAATCGCAGGAGATTATGGCACAGAGAAGAAGGACAAAGGACACTACCGACAGGTAGTCAACTAACGGATGTGAAGACACGTCCACATGAACAAACGATTGGTCAAGCAGTGCAAGCGTCCAGTAATCAAGACACTATCAACGCTCCAAAGACGCCTACTAAGGCCACCAGGAAAGTGATTCAATCATCGAAGGTAAAATCACCTTCACAAAACAAAAGTAAGATCCAAACTGAGTTACTGATTTCGAAAACCAAACTGAAGTCGGATGTGGATCAATTATTACTTACTGTAGCCAAGCGCTTCAACTGTACCCACTATTGGGTCCAGCCCCTTCGGATATGGGAGATTCATTTTCACTTCAGGATGCAGAACGTATGATGGGAGTAAAAAGAATCGAGACACCGGCGACAGGCAACTGCCAGGTGCATGCTATCAGTCAAGCCTCTGCCCCCTCAACGTTCATGCCTTTAAGGACGGAATTACTGGAACAGATCACGGTCAAATTCAAAGACGGTTGTCATAGTCGGGCACTCTTAGACTTTAATACTAAATTTCCAGCGGGTATTTGTAAACAAACTCTGTTAGCCCTAGGCCGTGGATATGAAAAAATTTTGGCGAAGCGTTCAAAAGAGAATTCCAGCAATATTTGGAGGAATTTGCGACGAGTGGTTCAAGTATCAATGATTCGGTTCCTGCCACGGCCTGGGGTAGTAATGATAGCCTGGCCTGTATTAGTACTTTACTACAGCAGGATATTTTTGTCATAAGTATGCTCCCGGAAATGAATATGCCTGGGGTAATTCATTTTGCACCGGAGACCAGACTTGGGAAAAATAAGAGCTATCTAGCGAGTGGAGAGTATCCCATCTCGCTCAAAGCTTGTGTGGAAAAGGTTGTAGGGTTGGAAGAAGCTGCTATCGAGGGCAAAAGGAAATTACCAATTTTAATACATTTTGATGCGGCTCATTACTCTGCCTATTTACATGGGACACGGGTACAGGATTCCACTCCCTCAGGCGGAGATGATGCAAAAATGGAGGACCCCGAAGAGAATAGTGATGATGACGAAGACTTTGATGATGAAAAGTCACATGATGATGGTCCTTCACGTGAAGGAGATGTTGTAGTGCAGGATTCCAGGCTGAGTCAGCAGGCGAGTCAAGTTGAGCAGGTGGAGTCAGTAACTTCGTCCAGTGATTCAAGTCAATGATCCACCTACGTTCTCACTCCCCGTGGGATCCAGATAATTGTGACGGTAACTTGGACGAGTTATTGCAACGTTTAAGGGGACCTACATCATGCCCTTAAACTTGAAATTGAACAAATTATACTCGCGCATGGCTCTCGGATGTTAGAAGTGTTACATTTCTTGTCAGAAACTGCGACCAGATTATCGATTCCGGACCAGGAGTCGTTATTACGAGCAGACCTAAATAATGTAATGGAGCGTGTGTGGTATATGAAGCGATATCAAATATCAGAACTGATCCTCTACCAGCGGTATCACAAGATCTGGCGGGATCGGTCAGATCCTGAGGAAACTTTACTGCTTGGATTTTATTGGGATCGGAAGATTCCGAATATACTCCATCCCAAGAAATGAAGGGTGACGACCATGGTACACAATATAGAGCCAAGTGACAATGTAAGAGAGATTCAACGATCAATCAAAAGCCTCAATACCCAGATGGGGATAAACCTAACCCGATCACAACCTCATCGGTGGATAATCCGCCCACCGGTGATTTTAGCATAACACCATCACTTCGGGAATCCTGGCAGATTGCCTAGGCACGGTTAGAATCAGACCGGTAATCTACCACAAAACTACAATTTCCTGCGTTTTTTGCCCCGATTGGGGTATGGAAAAAGCTGTACTTCAGGAAGGGTCCAGACTTTTGCATCTTTTCAAATCATTTGAGGGTGGGGCTTATTTACTCGATAGTCTGGCATCGAATGTCTTAATTTCTCGATCTCGGGCTGGCGGGATCAATGCTGGTGCTCAATGATTGATCGAGGAAAGCGTTCACGTGTCGAACATCTCTCAGTATTATGGTTTGTTCAATGGGAGCAAAGAATGCTAGCTGTTCATGGACAGCAACAACGGAATGCTATCCTAAACAGCTCTCAAAAATGGGGACAATTACGCAAAATTAAATTAAATATGGGGGTAACACTCTCATTAAGTATTGCTCACCGTCAATGACTAGATCAACGGCAAAAGCTCTGTTATGTGCTCATATTTTAGCGAGCATATAGCGATTATGGTAGGGACGAAGTGCATCCAAAAGATAGTATTGCAACTCTGCTCCATCGCCATTTTCAGGCGAAAGTGAAATTCATTACTTATGCGAATTGTATCCAGAAGATTGACACGGGTGCCCCTGACGCTTGGGTCGCGATCAATCAATACCTTCGTCGCATTGAACATGGCCTGGATACGGAAAACGATTGCATTGAACAAATAGATCCTGATAGTGAGGGGTCGCATTCTTATTAAGGGCAACGAGGTGTAGTCTGCTCATGGCGATCATGAGTATTTCAGGCTAGACACCTCTTAAATAACAGACCAGTACATATTGAATTGCTCCAAAAAACGCACGTGACAACCCACACCGAAGCAGACGATTACGCGGGGTCATGGTTGCGGGTATGGGGAGAGAGGGGTAAAAATAAACGGTTATCTTACTGGAGTGTTCATACTGGAAAAAGAGGCGGGGTCGCCCTGACATTGCAGAATCGGTGTCTCCGTGGAATTTTAGTCGATGGGCACACCGATATATTTCGATTAAATGGAATTCCATAATCTTAATATATGCTCCGTCTGGGAACTCAAGAAAACGAAATAATTTTTTCCAGCAACTGGAAACTATTATTGCCTCTCCTAAGAGTCCGATCCTCCTGGGAGGAGATTTCAATTGTGTCGAGTTGCCTGTATTGGATAGGCTGGGTGGTCATCGCTCGGATAAAGACTAAAAGTATGGAGCTCGCCCGGCTTATTGAGAAGCTGAGTTTATTAGATGCACGGAATTTAATTGGAGCAGAACCTGTAGAGATTCACTTAGATCCTACCAAGCATTTTACGTACTGGTGGACACCCCAAGCAAGTAGACTGGATAGATTATATCTTTCGTGTGATATCGCTTCCTGGTCACAATGGTTGGAAGTATCGGAACCCCCGGTGTTTTCAGACCATGCACAACGGATGATTTTTCTCCGAGATACACGGGCTACTCCGTGTCGTAATTTTACCTACCGTCCAACATACCCATTTTCAGGCTTTTCCACCTTATGTCTTCAACGCATGCTTTAAGATTCTCTGGTTGCAACACTTTTGACGTGGAATATAGAATTTAAAAAATGGGACCAGTTGGCTCATAAGTGTCAAGATATATTATTTACGATCAAGAAGAAAGCGGCTCGCCGAAGGAAGCGACGAGTGCGCCGACTAAACTCATGTATCCGAAGTAATGCAACATCGCGGAAACAATTGTTTTCGGCCACAGGAAAAGCACTCGACTCCAATATAAAAGCCAGGAGGGGAAGCTGGCTACATAGATCACCTTCTGATATACGATGGTTACCCAAACGCGCCTCGGTAAGGGATCGAGATCAATCGGTCACAACCATCATTGCCTCTGGAACAACCAGCTTTCCGGTGCACATGTCGATCTCGGACAGGTTTGCTAAAACCTGGGCTAATATTCTCGGCAAGAAGCACCGGTTAGTTTCAGAGGGATTTTTAGATTCACATCTTCACGAACTGTTTCACGTACCGTCCGATCGGAAAGTTTCTCTCTTGGACAATGCTGAATTAGTGGTGTCAATTTAGAATCTGATGTCCTCCAGGCGGTCAATGGATCAGAAAGAAGGAAAGCAGCAGGCCCAGACGGGTTGAGTAACGACCTATCTATGGATGTGGCAGAAACGTTTAGTCCTACTTTAACTGCAATTTTTACCCGGGTTCGGAACTGGGAAAGTCCTCCACGGTCTTTTCTTCAAGCATTAGTCATCTCGCTTCGGAAAAAGGGTGACTCGTCCAATGCTCTCGCCTATAGACCAATTTCCCTTCTCCAAACCAGTTACAAAATTTTAGCCAAAAGTCTGGCTTTTCGACTACAACTTTTTTGGGCGAACTAATTGGGGATACGCAGCAAGGGGTTGTGATGGGTCGTCGGATGGGTAAGGCGGTAGCAATGTTGATGGCAATTCTACATGATCCAAATTAGAAACATTTTACGGGTTCTAGATCCTACAGAGTGCCCTGCCATTCTTTTTCTTGATTTCGCTAAAGCTTATGATACAGTGGATCGACGATATTTATATAACGTACTCTATCGCTTTGATTTTTCTGAGACCTTTTTTACTTTGATACAGAGGTAACACGAAGGTACCACTGCGGAATTTCTCGTCAATCGGTAAATTTCCAAACCGTTACCTGTTACATCAGGGATACGTCAGGGTTGTCGCTAGCACCACTTCTGTTCATACTGGCTGTTGAACCGTTGGCGCTCGCTCTCACTCAATCTTCCTTCCTTCAAGGCATTCGATTAAGTAACGCTGGAGATCGGGGAGAACATAAATTCTCGGGTTTCGTCGACGACTCTACAATTTTTTCAGACGAGCAGGGCAAATTACAACGGCCATGCAAACTGTGAGGCCTTTAGGCGAAGTGTCTGGTTTGCACGTGCAACCACACAAAAGTTAAATTTCTTTTTTTGACTCCTGCTATATCATGTACAGTTTGGAACGACATTCCTGTGGTGCAATTAAATGAAACGGTAAGTTATCTGGGGTATGAAGTGGGGCATGGCAATCTTCCGGAAGTGAATTGGGCTCTCAGGATCAGTTAAATTCAGCGTCGGCTCAGTATCGCGACAACGCGTTTTACTTCAGTTACGTACAATGTGGTTTTATTCAATGTCATTGTAGTGCCAGCGATCATGTTTACGGCTAGAGGTTTTGACCCCCCTGACCATGTTTTGAAGCGTTTAGTCCATTTGCTAAAACGATTCATCTGGAAGAACTCGACAGTTAAGGATCCTGTGTCCCATAAATATCCCCGGCTTTGTTATTCGCTCCGCGGGGTGCAGGCGGACTTGGTTTCATTTCTCTGCCGTGAGCTTTGCGTGTTCAAAGATTGAAGATAGCTGCAGTTTGCTTAATTGGTGCGCCGGATTTGTATTAGCGGGCATGGATATTTTGAAGGCTTAACCATGAAGTCACTGATTGTGCAGTATGTCTATCTCCACACAAAGGGTGGTCTTATATCAGTCAATCTGCTTTTGATGGATCCATCAGTGTTGGTACGTTATCGCAGGAGTTGAATCACTGGATGGCGCCCACTCCAGAGCAAGTGCACTAGTTGAGTCTATACTTTACCAAGTATATGCCAATTCTCATGCAGTGCATGGAAGTCAATAAAGAGCGACTAAACAGAGGTCTTCAGGCATTAGAGTATGTCCAAGTCAAGGTCGATATCACTGGGATCCCGTTTTACGATATTTTCCTACCCACTATAGGGCATTCTGGGGCAGTTGCGGTTGGGCCAAGAATCCTTGGATTATGGAAGCAAATGCGGGGACGTTATCCCCGACCAAATACGATCGCTTACCTCAATCGACTATTTTATCTCTCAAGATACTAAGGAAGACATCTGACATTTTTGTGTGTCAGGTACCAAGTAGTCGGGCGGTCTAGCTAAAATAGCGAGGTGGTTGGCTGCGTTTGTTCTGGCTTCTCCACGGGTTGACATAGGACAATTGGTCGGGACTCCACCTGCTATACGATTATTAAAATGCCCCGAAGTACTTTCAGGATACACGTGGCACCTACATGAGCCGAAACATCTCATTGGTACTCATGCCGGGAGGGACTCGGACGTACATCTCTTTCAGACGGATGGAGGAATTTATTGGACATTAACATCACCCATATCATAGTGACGGACACAGGGATTTCATCTCTACTGACTACTGTAGTGTGTTATCCTCACCCATCACGACACAAAATAGGATGGCCCCTTTCGGATAGTACGGCGTTTTGGGGAATCCCAAGAGCGATTCGAAAATATTTCAAGAATTGTTATCACATGAATATTGCGACCCGCCTGTCTGGAGTACTAAACAAGTGGCAGACAAGTAGACACGCGGATGATTGGTGGTACTTTCTTCAAGATCAATCACCGAAGAAGGTTTGGAAGCACGGTAATTTATTGACTATCAGTTGTGGGTCCAGTACCGACTAGTGACCAGACAACTTAATACTTTCTACCGAAGAGAACAGTCAGAGACACCCTGTCCGATGATCCCACGATGCCAAAACCAGAGGTCGAGTATTCATCACATCTTCTGGATTGCCTCAATGCAAAACAAATCTGGTTAAAATGGCTGAGTCACTGGGTCGGGGATTAACTTTCTGAAGCAGCTTTGGGCATCTATAAACCAGATATTGTTACTCGTTCGGCACCTACCCGGGAGATCGGATAAAGTCGGCGATGATGAACCGTTATGGTACCTCCATATCAGCATTTTTGGACCAGTTTCAGAGGCTATGGTGGGGGTTCTGCAGTATTATGACGACTTGGTTGTGGCAAATAAGGAACAGTTCACCAGCGGAAATATAAAGTTTTCTATGGATCCAAGCAAGGACCCAACTAGAAACGGCGACGACGCATGAACGGAGAAGCGTTGTCTCAAGAGAAGAGTGGATGAGACTGCAGATTTGCATCCTGTGCGCGTTTGACACCCTACCAGCACCGCTCCAGCAAGCGAGTAGATGTTTTATGTCTGCAACCAACCGTCCTGCCAACGAACATGAGCCGATTTTAGTCTCCAGGATAAGATCTTACATAGTAGCTAATAGTTAAACCCAACTACATTTATATATTATTATATTATTAATTATTATTATTATTATTATTATTATTATTATTTATATTATTATTATTATTATTATTATTATTATTATTATTATTATTATTATTATTTTATTAGGAATCGGTTATTCAGCCCCCACCTTTTTGTTAACCAGCCCCCACCCCCGAATATATTAAATATTTGATTGGTCAGCCCCTACCCTAAATAATTCTCACATAACTTCGCATCCATTGCCTTTTTACGTCACGGTTTATATAAATTTTGGACTTCTAAATCTTGCATCTACTACCCCGGATTAATTTCTGATTCCTTCCGATGAACAGCCTTGCACCACCTCCACAATTTGCCTATCCTTCAGTGGAACAAGCAAGAGCTGCAATTAACGCCCATGCACAGCAGGAAGGATATGTCGTTGTAATCAAACCCACAAAAAGGACCGGCGATAGGAATGACGGTGATGTAAAAGCTTTAATTCTCTCATGCTCCCAGTCAACCCCCCCACAGAGGTGCAGGACCTCGTCAGCGAATGTCGTCCAGCCGTAGTACCAGCTGTTCCTTCAAGGTGAGTATACGGCGACAAGAGGCTGGAGATTGGCAGGTACATGTTGCCAATGGAGAACACAACCACGGGCCCTTCACCCACGCTGCAAATGTCTCGAGCTGTGGCCATGACATTGTTGTTTTGTCGCAGCGAAATCACAATATCGGTAGGTGTCACACCAGCACGCCCTAGGGTCAAAACAGCTTGTCGATTTTCTTCTGTCAAAGTGTGCCCTTGAGGATGGGCAGACTGTCAGAGAGCAACAGGATGCTGGCTGGCCGCT
Source organism: Sclerospora graminicola (assembly GCA_001887855.2). Lineage (NCBI taxonomy): Eukaryota > Oomycota > Peronosporomycetes > Peronosporales > Peronosporaceae > Sclerospora > Sclerospora graminicola. The sequence goes on along the minus strand of MIQA02007434.1, from coordinate 31,665 downwards.
CTCCACTTTCAGCTCCCTTGGATTCCCTTCCTGCCAATAGCACCTTCTCTCAAGTTAATGTGCAGCAGCAGCACACTCACCTGCTGATCATCTCGCCATCCTCAAAGGAGATTTGCATCAAGTACAGTGCAGGTTCAGTATGGTTGATTGATGCAACCTATAAAACCAACAGGTATGGACTCCCTCTCATCCATATTGTTGGTGTCATAGCAACAAACAGCACCTTCACCTTTGCATACTGCTTCATGCAGAATGAGACTTTACTGGATTACTTGTGGGCAATGCGATATATTCAAGAAGTCTTCCAGCAGTATGGCATAAGCGCAAATGTCACTTTCGTTACTGATCGAGAGCTTGCACTGATGAGCGCACTTGCAGAGACTTTTCCAAATGCACATTACCTGATATGCCGCTGCCATATCAGCAAGAACATCTTTGCGAAGCAGAGGGCCGCTTTTGAGACAATGGATACATGGGAAAAGTTTTTACAAGCTTGGAACCGGCTTGTTGCAGCCACAACCATAGCAGTTTATGACACGCAACTTGCATCAATGCATGTTGCATTCCCTGTAGCCGCGATGCGCTACCTTTAAATGACTTGGCTTTTTTACAAGGAGAGGTTTGTTGCGGCTTTCCTGCGCAATAAACGTCATTACGGCGATATCACAACATCGCGTGTGGAGAGCGCCCATGATGCCCTCAAGAGGTGGATCTCTGTGTCAACAGGTAAGTTGTTGGCTAATTATGCTCTTGTGTTGATTTCTCTTTCTTCTTTTTCTAATGGTTCATCCATTACAGGTGATCTACTATCAGTGGATTCAGCGGTTTGTCTTGCCTGCGAAGGTCAGCTTGCTGCCATTGTGCAGCAAAATGCAAAGCAACGTGCTATTGTCAATATACACTTTGGTCCAATGTTTTCAGAGGTGATGGGAAAATTTTCAGTAGCAGGTTTAAGTGCGGCGAATCGGCAGTATCAGCAACGCCTTGTTGAAGATCGTACTTGCCAAAGTACGTAGAGAATTTTGCATAGACTGACTTTTAACTGTGAATGCGACTGAATGCTAACCTCAACTTTTAGGCTTGTTGACATCCACGACGGGCTATCCTTGTGCCCATGCTTTTCACCGTCGAGAGATACTATTGTCAGTCAATGATTTTGATCAGCATTGGTGGTTGGTCCAGCCAATGCAGATGCTCATTGAGGCTACACCAGTTGGAATTGAGATGGCATTGAAGAAGATCGCGAATGAGTATAACAATTCTCCTAACCATCGAAAACGTGTGCTGCTAGACTAATTATTGGCAGTCCCAGAGGACGGTACTCGCAATCCTGTGCAAGTGTGGACACGTGGTCGGCCGTCAGGGTCAACACAGCGACTTCGATCACAGTTTGAGCATGTTGCATCAGCTTTGGAAGCTCCTATGCGACGCCGGCAATGTCGGATTTGCCATCAGGCAGACCACAATGCCCGAACCTGTCATCAAGCATCACCAGTAGCACCAGGAGCAGATATAGAATCAGCAGTTGCATCTTACCAAAGCTATTGAATTGCATCGTCCACTTGGTACGATGCAGGAAGAATTGGTTGTGTGGATGCACGCTTGATCTCGAAGAATGACGCTGTGCTTTTCAGTTCCGCCTGGTCCGATCGATGTCAATTACGATCAGTCTCAACTGAAAAAGTTCTGATTCATATTGGAGTTCTCCTTCGGCATTTTAAAGCAGGGGGAGTTCAAGTCTAATCACTGAGGTACGATAGGTAGTAGAAGTGTTTAAAATGATCCTAAAGCTAGTTGCCCATCCTCTCGTCGTTAGCCATGTTCAAAAAATTAAGTTTCTATAATGCATTTCCCCTGGTTTGCACTCATTCAATTCGTTAGAGCTGCATACCGCTGGCTGTATGGGACTCTAATTCATACAGCCTTTGGACGCTATCAAGCGGCTGTCATTGGAAATCGCTTCAATACTGCTGTCGGGAAAGTCTGACACGTAACAACATGAGCAAGCGATCACGCACTGAGTTTATGAGTTTGACTTTTAAACATACGCTGTCGAAACTGTCGTGATGTCAAATGGCATCCCGCTTGCTTTAAAAAGAGCTTAGCACTATCCAGCTTTCCAAGCTCATGGATGCAAATGGCTTCCTCGGCCCAACCTTCTTCCTCGTCTGTATTGAGTCGCAAAAGCTCGGTGGATGTTAAAAGAATCTACCAAACAGTATCAAAATTCGTCAAGTCGGCCATTGCGGTTGTAGTAGTTGGAAGGAAACTTCAATCCACGAGAGCACCTGGACTCCAAGAAATGTCCGAACAGTGTTTAGTACAGCACTTCGAGATCTGGCAGCAGCATGTCGCAGCCGTCCAAAACTACCAATGTCGTCGGAGAATTGTCACGTTCAGTTCTAATGATTGTACCGTTAGTTCCAGTCAACGACTAGCCTCGTTTACGGTATGAAACGTACTCTGGAAGTGAACGCAACAGCTTTTCAACATCCATTGTGGCAGCGCGTCTTCTTGTTGAATAGACGGTGCACATGCTTCTTCTTGGGTTTGAGAGTCATGGATATGCTCGACCAACTTGTCCACGGCAAAATAAGGGACTTCATTTTTCTAACATCTCGTGCGGTACAACGCTTTCGCAATATGAATAGCAATCGACGATTTACCAACCCCTTGAGCTCCGTAGATGCTACAAGCACGAACGTTTTAAGTCAACGCGGCTTTGGTCTAACTCGCAAATAACGCAAAGAGAGATAAGAATTATTTTTTAAAATTTCAAACGGAGCGAATATCTAGTTACACCTTTCGAGCAACAGCCTCTCGTCCAAGAAAATGTGTCGCCAACACGGAAATAAAGGTCCCATTGAGCAGAATCGTCATATTTGTATCCGCTGCCACCGCTTCAGTGAAATTCGAGTCAATTTTCGTGTTGTGCGTCACTGAAAGAGGCAGCAATTCGCAGATTTGGTCGGATGGTTGTAAGATCGGAAGCAAATCGGTCAGGGCTACGAATTCCGCCAGAGTGTAACTCTTTTAAATTTAAAAGCCGTTCAGAAGTCCAGCATTGAGTGCCCTGTTGAAGTGTAAGAATGCGTTCAAAACGTTGGAATCTCCGGCGAAATACCATGCCAAAAGATTATTTTTTGCCAAGGAAGTAGCTCGCAAGGAATGTTTACTTGCTGAGCTCAAATAGCAAACAGAAGCAGCACCACATTCTGCTAGTAAACTAGCTGTAAAAGACACGTGAATATGTGTGTCGCCACGTTACATTTACAGCGCTATCGATTCTTACCGGGTTCGCGGCTTGGCACAGTTACTACAATCAGCTTTCTGACAGCGTTGTTTGCTGTTTTTTTTTCAGTGAAGTGAGTCCAGGTTTCCCATGAATTGCAAGATATGGACTGACGTACCACTGGATATGAGCTCCCTGATCTTGTCCTTTTCAAACAGCGCGGATAAACCATTTGGAGCCTCACAAATGATGTGATTCTCGTCTCAACCAACCATTATAAAAGATCACATGACTTTTACCCTGTAATTCTTTTTTAATGTTTCCCTCTGTAGCACAGTGAAACGACGAAGCCTACAAGAACCGAGTACAATGTTAGAGGGCACGAAGAGATGAGAACCTTTTATAAATGAAGTCTCACTTCACTCACATCACTGGTACAAATTGATGCAAAAGCTGAGGGAACTTCGGAAAGCTTTTCACGGTACTCAAAGTTGGCATCATGTACGTAGCGTTTGCATTATCAGTTAACGTGTCCGCGAGCACGTGGAAGTCAAACACCAACCTCAGGATGTTCATTTGAGTCGGGAAAATCTTGCGTTGTCTGGTCAGCAAAAAAAATCGTCTACAGAAAACAAATGAACAACTAGTCGGAAGCTGATGAAGCATCGCACGGTGATAGGCGTTTGTTTAAACGTACATATCGTATTTTTTGCGCTAAGATGGATGATTCGGAATCAAGGTGGGCGTCTTCGTCTTGATCTCTTCTGTCGCCAAAGACAGAGTTTTGGCAAAGGACAACGAACCTGTAGGAATGCGATGGCGTAGGTCCTTCGTGATAGCTCGAGCTGGTTTGGGGCGAGGAGTTGTCACGTCGGACTTTTGTAATGGGTACAACTCGTTTCCGTCGCTCAAACCAGCGAGTTCACGATAAAATTTTACCTATCAGCCATCATGTCTGCTTTTTCTGCCTTTCCTTGTACTGTGCTTAAGCTGAAGATCTGATCGAACCAGCTTGTACTCGAGTAATACATCCACCTATGCGATAGCAGGAATCCACGAGACTATACTTGTCTTGATCCGCGTTTCATCTGCACGTTCGTCTTGGTGTATTCGCAACAAGGTCACGACATCGTTGAGCTCTAATTCATGCGATTGACCACTATTTTTGAGTGGGATGCCATTGACTCGAATTCCATTCGTGCTGGTGTCTTCAACCCCCACCGACACTTTTTCTGGCACCACCACTATCTTGTGACGGCACCTCGTGAACGTGAATCAAGCAATGGCTTTGACTTAAGTGGGTAATCATGCCACCACGAATATTGTCACCGAAGATATCCTGTAACTGATCACGACCAAGGGTAATCGGAGGGTCAACGGGATCGTGAGCAAGCTCAGTACTTCCATCCGCTCACGCTCTGCTGTGGAAAGGCTGTTGGCCAGTCCTTCACAGAGGGTAAGGGGCCGTGCTCCTGAGTTTGCTGCATCTGCAAGTTCATCAATCCGCAAACACTCGACGTGACTATTGGCGCATTCTCTTCAGAGACCGCTTTTGCACTAAACATCACAGAACCCGAGACTGTGGCGACTTGTTCTAAATGGACACGATCCCTCTTTGGACTTGACATCTAACGTACAATATCAAGAGTCAATCGTGTGTTTTTCAATAAAAAAGCTAGTGACTACGACCCGAATAAAAGACAATATCGTAAACATACGATTTAAATATATCTAACCAAAGGCTCGAAATGCTGGAAAAATCTCAATTGTATTGCTGCCGAAAATTGCTTAATTTCGTTCTCACACGCTTCTTCACGAACTTTCTGAATGTAGGGTAAACTAGCTATCTGCTCGAAATATACGTGTGCCCAGTTTTATTTTATGTCGTCTACCATAGTCTATCCAGAGAAAGATATGATTAATCGTTGAATCAATCCTCTTGGTAGAATTTTAGCGCCTTGAACACAGCGGCAGCAGTGAAACCCTTGTGATGCCAATGATTTAGAAGATATGAATAAATTTGCAACGCTATCTTCCTCTGTTCGGGTACTCGAAATGCACCAAGCAGGCAAGTAACCAAACCCACATATGAGTATTGATTAACCAAGGTCTGAATTATTTCGTCATCCACAGTCTTCGGATAGTATCCAAAAAATCAAATCTCATGCGGCGAAAGCCGGGCTCTCAAAAAGGTTGTCTTGAGTGACTGGGAACTTCAAATACATGAACGCCTCTTCAGGTGTTTTACCCGAAAAGCTCAATTGCAACAAAAGCAGGGCACTCCATTTCAACTCCATATATACGAAAGATATAAATTAAAATATTTAATTGTAAAACAGGTTGTACTGCTGAATTCAAGCTCGTGGGGACTTGTGAGAACAGTGTGGAGATACATTCAAATGAACTGTCTTCAGATTCCGGGGACTGGTCAGTCGTCCTCATGGTCTCGCTCCGCTTATATAGAAGCAGTAGATTTAAGTAGTACATGCAGAAGTAGTAGATTTAGAAGTCCATAAACCGTGACGTAATAAGGCGATGAATGCGAAGTTATGTGACATTCTGACCAATAGAATTATTTGGGGTGGGGGCTGACCAATAAATTCGGGGGTGGGGGCTGGTTAACAAAAAGGTGGGGACTGGTTAACAAAAAGGTGGGGGCTAAATAACCGATCCCTATTATTAGTGATTCTCACGAACCAAAGTATAATGGAGAATGGAGAAATAATGGATTGACATTGGTCAGATCCATCATGCATCCTACCTCATCCTTCTCGATCTGTCATCCAAAAATAAAAGAGGAGGCCGGAGAAATGCAGTAGGTTGGCATGTGATTCGACAAAAAGACAGAAGAAGAATGCTCGTAATTGACTGTTATTCCTGAGTAGAATGAGCTAATTTAAGTCTATTCTTTTCAAACCTCCAGCCTCTGTGGTCGGCACAAGAACGACAGCACACAAATACTAGCTGAGAAATAACAAATAAAAGGAATAAGTCGTCTATACTGAATAATGTCTACAGGAGTGAGTAAACTTTTAAGACCCAACTCGCTTTTTAAACATTCTGTGGTTCTATTCCATCTAAAGTTATATTGTGCTCTGACTTTTGGAGAATGAAATAAGCAAGTTCGAGGTCCTCACGAACGGTACAGGGAGGATGCATTTTCATTGGTCAACTCCATCACTTAACCTTCCATTCTTCCTCTATTCGTGAGAACCACTATTATAATTACAGTCACAGCTCCCAATGAGAACTCCCCTACGTGGCACAAATCCTGTATCTGAACCCACAAGTGTCTGCACCAATCAACACACTGTATTTTAGCGAATTCCCCCTTTACATGAGTCATTTTATACGTGGTCACCAAAATTACCAGCTTGGGTCGTGATTTCAGCCCAGGGCTGGTAAAAACCTAGATATTTTGGAACTAAAAAGTAGGTTTGAATAAAACCTGAATAAAACCTAAATAAAACCTAGATTGCGCAGTTTGCATAGCCCACACGTTAGGGCAAACTTGACTCCGTCATAACATGAAAATATTTATCAAATTCTACGAGAATTCTATCTGATTATTGCTTTCTGTGTTATTAGCCATATTTGGCGTTCGAAAGTCAGAAAGAAAGTGGCGATAAGATCTCCGCAATTGAGTCTTGAACATCTATGATGCTGAAATTCTGAAATCTGAAGACTCAGCGATTACCGCAAAATACGGATAGATGCAACACCAAAATATAGAACCTTCATACAAAAAATGTGGGGTGTTGTATCTTTCCGCATTGTTGAAATAAGCTTTAAAGAGATAAAAAAAAAACATTTTAGAAAAGATGTTGACAATATTGTCAAATCTCAAAACAGGGTATTTTTCTAGCTTCTGCACCGGCTATATTACAGTTTAAATTGAAAGACAAACACTACCACACATCAAAATAAAACAAAGCATACCGCGAAGCAGGAATTATATTACATGTTTAGTATCTCCATTTTAGGAATTTCAAACATATTAGGCCCCTCAGACTTCAACTTCAGCATCGCAAAAACATCACCAGCCAATGTTTTGCTAGCAAACCATCTATTTAACTGTTCCTGCTGCAATGTCGTCGCGATTTCCTTCGTACCTTTAGCCTTTTTTGCATTGAACCGCCCCATCGCCAATACATCCTCGTCGATGGTCTGCATAAACCACTTGACCAGTGAAAATTGCTTTTCATATTCTTCAAGTTATAATGAGTAATGTATTTCGTGACTGGATCCACGGCTTGGGGCCATTCAAATCCGGAGTCCGAACTTGTGAGACTATACAAGCTTTTTTTAATCCCAAGCCGACGCAAGAGGAAATAACTTTGCATCGCCTTTCCATTTAGCTATCAGCAACTTCTTAACGTCCAAGGCGTTTTATTTAACAACTCGTTCTGTGATGGATATCTTGTGGATGACAAAGAAGCTGCTATTCTGCAGTACGATATTCAGATCTCGGGGGATGAGTTCGAGTCTGTATTTCTTTCTGTAAACTCGTTGAATCTCTTGAATACACAGTAAAGCTTGGTAAGAAGGCAAGGGCGACTCACAGCTCCAGCTTACATGGTACAAAAGGATTGTTTGTCGGCTGTGCGCAGCTTCTGTACAGCTAGCATGTACGTGTTGGAAGCGCTGTTAGGCAGTTACGATGCTGACTGTTAGATGCTTTTCGTCAAATGGACAAATTGCTGCGAACGGAATTTTTATGAGCACGTTTGACGCGGAAAGCCTCGTGCATCTCCGTACAGTGTCGATGAACTTTTTAGAGGCTGTCATGGATCTCGGACCTTGATGCGCAGTCTTCGCACTCGACAACGTCTAGGGTCCACACAATGGGTGTTGTCCGAAACTTTGTGACCAAGATGGAGAATTTGCCAAATGCAATTCGTATCTTCGTGAATCGTTCAAAGCTTGCTGCCAAGTTTAGAAGCTCGAAATTCTGTTCTAGCGCAAATGGCTATGTGTTTGCAGCGCGTAGGCAAGTAAACCTATTTCATATAATGACATTGCCATGGGTGCCGCTACGCGTGCCTACTTGCTGATGACATTGATCTACAAACCGGATATACACTCTGCTCAATTAAACACTCGTCAGCTCGAAGGATAGGTGAGAGACGACTTATCTCCGTACAATGGTTTCAGGATGCTGAGCATACCCACTGATCAAGGAGTTTTTGGGTATGCAAGGCTGGAGGTATTGAAAGAATACATTAAATTCTACAATCAAAGAATTCGCTTGCCCAAAGTTTGATTGAGGTGTTGTCGTCAGTTTTGAATGGAGAGGATAAATTGTTCAAGAGTATAACAGTGGCAAAAGCGCAAGCTTTACGAGTCACTGATCATCCCACCCCAGAGTGGTTTCCGTATTTTTGTACCTCATTAAGGTACAGTGTACCAGTAAATACGTAGCCAGGTTTGATGAACAAACAGGAAATGCCGTAGAGCTCTGCTCGTTGTCGATCTTTGAATCTCTACTTTTACTTTTTTGAAAAAAAACAATTGCAAAGGTGTGCACCTAAAAGCTGAAAAGTTGTTTGTGCAAGCTGTTACTGAGTGCTGGCGTATCTGGAGTCAATTCAAATGATACCACTAGCGATATGGAAATGAAACTATCGGTAGTCGGAGGTGTTTACGAATACGAAGAAATCAAGCATCAATCTCGGCTCCTGTTTTTCTTTGGCTGGCACAGTCAACAAGGCCTTTCCGTGGCAAATCATCTGCGATTTTGTCATCATTTGATAAGATACTGACGAGGACAGGTCACCCACAAATCACTCTCTGGTAAACAGCATAGCATTCGTAATCTTTCTCGCAGTCACCAAGCATTTCTTTTCGCACGTCTGTGATGATCAAGCGCCGTCTCCTCGTATTGATCGCCATGTATGTTTCAGCATGCTCATCTGCTTCAATTCGCGCTGCAATCCAATCGTCCAATCTTGCTGCTCCAAGTATGGATCGAGGCATTCGAGTGGACAACAACGACAAACGAAGACTGTGGATAAGTGATGAGGTTACGGACGTTTCAAATGATGAAAGAGGAAGACTACCGACAAATCATAATCCAAGTTTGTCTTCTGATAGCATTCACGTGCCTCGCACTGCAACTCGGGTTGTACCTGACCCTATCCGGGAAACAGTTGCACGCATCAGAAACGAGTTCAGTTTTAACGTTGAAAATATTAAACAGAGCTATGGGCAGATACAAAAGCGCCCAGAAGTTTCGGACTTTACCGATGATGAGCACTTCCTGATGGCTCTTGGAAATGAAATTTTCAAGCAGCCGGATGTCAAAGAAACGTCCTGGTATAACATTGAAAAAAACCTTCTCGAGAAAGGTTACAATCTCCATGATTTTCAAAGTATAAGATCTAAGCTCCATGAACTGGGTATCAACCCTAAAAGAGCTTTGCTGAAGATGTGGTGGTTAAGATCAAGAGATCAAGAGGCAAGTGACGACACTCTTTTTGTCATGGCTATCGGAAGCGAAATCTTGGGGACAAAGACTGCGAGAGTTCGGAAAAGTTAGCGGAGTAATCGTCTGGTACAAGTGAGCAAAGAACCCTTCCAGAGTTGAGAAGTAGTTGTAAATTTCATGAATTTTAGTATGATTTTTTATCGCCATGCAAAGGTGTAATGGAGGGTGAAGCCTCGTAGTCCCTCTACACCATTGCCCGTTCAAAGTGAAAAAGGTTTTCAATCAAAGTGGATAGAAATTAACAATGTAAAAAAAGGTTAGCAATCAAAGTGTATCGAATAACTCCAAGACTACTTGAGTACTTCGGGCGGTGCCTTCCGGGTCCAAACTGTATGAGGTCTGGAGGACGCTCAATACCCACCCGACCTTCCTTAAAACAAACCTAAACGCTAGGTTGACCCCCCGGCTCACCGGGCGTGGTCTTCCTAATACCAGGGAGATCCCTATGTACAACATGTGCACAGTCACTGTTTGTATACTGGTGCACTCTGGCATTTGAACCTGGCCCCAAGATCGACCTCCCGGTCCCGACGTTACCACTCGAGCACGGTCGGGTATGGCATTTGACTTGATGAAAAATGGATCGAGAATGACTGATGACCATTCGACAACAGAAGAAGAAACAAAACAAGCATAACGTATATCAATCAATGGTCGACAATTACTAGACAAGTGCATGTGCGAGGTATCTGTAACGGAAAAACACCGCTGCTTCCTCACTTTATCGTCTAGTGTGACATAATGATCGCAGAAGCGATAGGAACAAATGCGACACTTAGAAGGGGCGTCCTATTCGCCTCATGAAGTTCCAGCAGGAGATAGGGGCCTGGACGACGTCGCTCATATGTGACTAGCAATTCCATGAGCACAAGTATGTCAAGCTTGGAAATGGTAGATGGTGGTATGGTAGTGGTGATGATGGAATTGACGGTTAAGCGTTGACAGCACTAGCCGTCCATTACAGGGGTGATATCGACGCGGCTTTTACAGCAGAAGTCGCATCTTTTAGGAGCAAGGGTCATTTGACCCGAGTTGATGGGGTGCAATGACAAGTGTATCTTTAGTATACAGGACATGCAGCTCACGAACGCAACGACAATGTTGAAGATCGAGCAACTGCACGAAGTAAAGGTAGTAAATAGATATGATGGGCATCTCAACTTATCTAGATACGTAGAGGTCTCTACAGCGCATCACAATGGCGGAGGCGTAGAGGGACAGAAAACATCGAAAAAATTACAAGGGGTTTCAGCTCCTGTTGTGTTACCACACGCTAAGGGAATCCCGAGGGAATAATTCCCACATGGGAATTGGTACGTACAACCACCGGATCGGAAGACACCGGCGTTGCTCAACAGACTAAGGCAATCACAGAGATCTAGTACAGTATTTTTTTGTTTTTTCAGAGTAAAACAAACCAAATAGATACATCTACCACTCTTTCTCTCTCGCTTAGAACTGAAACTGGTCCAGTCACCTAGTACAGTCACACCTCCTTATGTGGCGCACTCACGACCAAGAATATTCGAGTGGTTCAGATATAAAAACGCCATATATGGGGGGTGAGATACGGTACTACACCTTTTTTCAGTCATTTGCACCAAACCCGCAATCATTTGCACCTCGCCTCAATGATTTGTACCATGATATACCTAAAATGATAAACTTCAAAACTTGATATCAAGATAAAACACATATTATACTGAAATGCATTACAGACCATTACTGTACAGTCAAAGATGGGGAGGGAGAAGGGCGACGCTTGCTTCATGCTTTAAGCTCTTTGCTGATAAAGCTCGAGGGGCAACTTCAGCAGTCTTTTACGCTGAGAAAGTATTGGTTGTATTGAGCAACAATTGAAGGTACGATCAAACTATCCAACTTCGTCTCAATTGGTACTGAGCAACTATAAGTCACCGCATATATAGGCTCGATATGCGCCAATGGTACCTACAGCTCCACCGAATCGCTCTATCATCGTCGCTTGATATGGATGCAATGCATTGGAACGCGCTACGTTACTTTATGGATCAGTGAATGGTGACGTACCGACTGTTGCGGGAGTGGTACCGTTTACTAGTGGCGTGGATCTGTACCACCCGACGAAGGCAACAGCGTTAGATATTGCGAGATGTTTCTTCACGATACCAAATGTTTCGGGAAGGGTGATCAATGGTGTTGATTGTGGCTTGGCTGTATATGCCGCTGGGCGTGAATGTCTTCGGCGTGCCGATAACGCAGCGTGCTCCCCCAGGTCATGCAAACCATTCAAAAGTGTTGCGAGAATGCAAGGAAATATCTTTCAGTATTCGCGGGTTGGATGAAACGTGTTGGAGATATGAATCCATCTGTTCGGATTTATGGTTCAGATCAAGGAAGTGTGCAGCACTAATGATCTCGTGAATGAAGTGAAGGAGGCATCGAAGTATTTAACGTACGATTCCGCCAAGCAAGATATTATCAAGACTTTTTGCAGCTCAGATGAATATGATGCCATTGCTACCGTTACGATGCTGTCCGTTCGCTGTCCATTTATGTGTGATCAATTTGCCCGCTCGGGGTTTGCACTGCAAACATTTGCCGTGTTATGATTTGAAAACCTCGTAAAAAGCACGATCGAAAGCCTGGCGGGGTACAATATGTCATCAAGTAAGCAAGCAACAACTATGTTGTATCACTTTTACATGACTGACTTATCCTTTGTGTACCCTATTCAGTTCATTAAGGCTGCTGACTTACGTATTGATCCGTACCAGGTCCGTCATTTTCCTAAGCTGGCGACTATTTTGTTCTACCTGTACACTAGTATGATATAACTTCTCAAATACAATATATAGCGAAGTATAAAAATATAAGAGTCGCCGGTGCAATTCATTGAGGCGAGGTGCAAATGATTGCGGGTATGGTGCAAATGACTGAAAAAAGGTGTACTTCGAAGTACTGTACATGTACTTGAACTTTTATGATATCCTACCGAGAGCCAATCGTAACCGGAGACATCATTTTCAAATTGCTCTTCGGTCAACCGAACGGACTAAAGAGTGGGATAGGATCAAAGAATCTGATGTCGGAGGTGCTGGGAAATTTAGATCATCAACAAGAGCTAAAGCTGGATGTCCAAACAGGGGAAATTTTGCGGAGAAAGGACGAACTAAAGCCTGTTTGGATTCGATGACCCAGTTTGCTGATTTTATGGTCATCTCTGGGAGCATATCGCTTCACTGTGGTCTTGTTGCGCGCCACGTGCATCATTTGTGGGTTAATAGCATTGGTACTTATTGAATGGGATGATCCTGCAGACGAGATAGACCAAACATGACCATCACTTGTATGTTCAGAGGTGGATGGATTAAAAAGCGACGAGATTTTATTCACACTTAACTCTAAAACTCGGTTGTCTGGCAACTGCGACGTGTGCCACTGGAATTTCTACTGGAAAATAAAGGTTGCGGGGGTTAAAGTGAGTGCTAAATCACTCCGTGGAGGTGCATCTGTGTTGCCAAACTTTGGATCAGCGGAGTTTCTTCATCCACTGAGTAATAATCCATTCCGCGCTTGATTGACAACCTGATTTTTTTACAATGGCGCTATCCGGTACTCTAGAAAGCAATCCATTGGCATAAGAAGCTCTCGGGACCAAAGCCGCTTTCGTCAAATCCATTCTATATAGCGAAAATTGACATAAACATCACGTCATGGTGGTGTAACTTGGAGTACGGCACGATGAGACGATGATTTAATTCACGCCAGAGATCACTCTCACCACCAGCTTTGTTGTAATCACTGTCTCATTTTCAATGATAAAGATAAAAACGTGTTCAATCTAGAGCCGCAATGGCTTTTCCTCCTCGATTTCTTCAAACGCGAGGCTCATTTTCCGACTAAACGAGCTACCATTTGCTCGATTCCATTAAGCAGGTGGTTTTCGCGTAAAATTACGAGAGAACCCCCTACTCAGTTGGATACCTCTAGCTCGTAGTAGTGATGATCCACTGGGCTCCTGTTCAGGAGGTAAATTCAGATGGAAACTATGAAGACGCAAACGTTAATTTGACGTAAAAGTAAGTTTTCGATGGCCGTAACACACTAAAGCGAAAATGTGCAAACTTTCAATGTTCGATACCTTTGGCCCTCTGGCATAGGAGGGTAAAACAGGCGAAATACGTTGCCGATTGGATCCAGAGACCATTCTTCATCATCGTGCGGATGTTCCTTATCAGAGTAGATATCAAATGCACGCGAGAATATATGGCCAAGATACTAAACTCCACCTTCAGCTGATTTTTTGGCAATTTTCTCCTCCTTTTTTATCGCGACAGCTAGTGTGGCGCTCGCGCAACGCGAAAAATGCTACACACTTCGCAAGTAGCGCTGGGATTGTCGCCGTTAAAGTTTGCACATGTGCAAGCCTGATGCTCCCAATACATTTTCAGCTCTTGAGGGATGATCGTCAGCGCTATCTGAAGACGTATACAACGTAGGAGCGCCGACTTCCGGCAATTAGATGAGTTTTACCAATGTGTCTCTAAAAGGACAGTCGATAGACATGATGAGTTAAATATGCGGATCCGTACTTTGATGTAACGCCGTCCCGCCTTCGTGAGACACTTGGGATCCGATGTTCGGATTATACCGTGCTTTTAAAGTTAGTCGAAATATTGATCGCGGAAAACAGGGACCCATTACCTTAGCGCAGTTTGATGCCGCGGTGCATCGGTTAAAGTTAATGCACATGCTAGAGGGACACACGCTCGACAGGAGGCCACCCGCTTCTTCTTCTCAACCATCTTCATCTCTATCTGTCTCGGATTTTTCCAGTACAAAATTACTATCTTATCCCTAACTTTGGTGACCACTTATAAAATGACCCAGGTAAAGAGGGAATTCTCTCCTCCATACAAAAATGCAGTGTACTGAGACTTGTGGCTTCAGATACAGAATTTATGCCAGTTAGGGAAGTTCTCATTGGGAGGTGTGACTGTATGTACTATACTATGTAGTACTTCCTCTGTCTAGAAATATAAGGTCACGCCCACAGCTAGGGAGACATTATTCTGACCCCCTCGAATTGATCCGTTGACCCTCATTTACAAAAAAAAGAACGCAGCTGCTACTCTCCTAAAAAGGTATTCTCGACACCAGTTCACCCTTATATCCAACTTAATAAATCTTTATTTCATTACCACCGTAGCTGTCCTCGATGAAGAGCGTCATATACTAACACTTTGAAATTTACACACTCTAGAAAAGAGAAACTTAGCGAACCTTATATATTAGTCATGGACGAATAACATACTGGAGCTGGTAGTTGATATTTGCCGAGTCCCCGACCAGCTCCAACTTCTGCTGCGTGCTCGTTTTTACAAAAGAAAAATCAATGTCATCCCGATTAGTGACGTAAGCATCGCATCATCTACATTAACGAATATTTTTTCTCATTGGTGTACCTAAAGCAATGAGGTTTGACTAAATTAGGGTGTACCATCAGCCGCGCAGCATTTTAGGCTGCGTGGGTGGCGGTATACACTCCAACCTATCAAACGCTCAGCTGATTTCTCGTCATTGTCGTAAAGTTTAGAAGCAGCTACGTATGAGTGGTGAGTGAAAACAAGTTTTCAAACCTCAATTGCCGAACGCACCCTTGGTGTCGAGAGCACCTTATAAAGAAGGTAACGTTAAGTCATTTTCTTGGTGATGGGGTCAATGTATCAAGTCGAGGGGGTCAGAATAATGTTTCCATTTTCTTTACGGATTGGATTGGCTTCGTTTCCATTGTTCCGGCTGGGCCATTTCTCTATGAATGCTGCGCAGGCGCACGGGAAAATTCCATTTTTTTCCGAAAACATTGGTTCCTGACACGAGTAAAGCGTGGTAGCACTATTGCAGCAATAAACATGACTTAAAAAAAACGATTGCTTTTTTCTGTTCGATGTGGTGGTTCTTCATCAGCGGCAAGATAACAAGTCCCACATTCTTCGGTTAAATTAAACCAGTATTTATCATTATGAACGCGATTTGGCTGTAGATCTAAGGATCACCGTCCTTAAGTGTAGAGGCGTCAATTTGATTGAAAGCGTAAGCTAGCCGGGAAACTTTATTTTCACCTGCTAGAAATGGCTTAAACGCATTTGTATGACGTTTGATATTTCCTTCGGAGATGCGATGGTGGAGTGTCGATTTGGATACATTAATAGCACATACCGCTGAGCGAATATTCATTCGCAAACGTCTATCAATCACCTTATACTTTCCAATACCAATATCAACTCTTGCACGCCTTTTTTTTCAAACATTCGAGATAATACATTGGAAAACACACCGCCATTTGCTAGCGATTCTCTACCGCGAGTCCATACCCGATTGTTTGTACGCGTGCTAGCGCCCAATACTTCTGAAGCAGCTTTTAAAACACCATACCACAGCTTCCCCTTGTTAATAGATATTCGTATACCGCTTGCCTTTGCCCTTCAGTCAAATTCTTCTTCTTCATAGGAATAATAGCACCATGGGGTACCTAATCTTCAACCACGTCGCATTTATCGAAACATTGTCCTGCAACAAAAGAATTTGTATCAATGCGAAGCTAGTTTCCTCCATCACCAGCACCTCGATCGGAAGAGGCTGGAGCGAAATTCATCTATCCGCCGGTGCTCCGTCAAATTCGGAGGTAGTTTTGGCTCCACAACTTCAGCTAGCGGAAAGCATAAGCCCCCAAAATATCAGCAAATGAAGCCCTTTCAAATCTCTATATTTTCATCTAAAAATTAACAAGGATATTTGACCTTAATCTCGTCGTTTAAACAACAATCCGGGGAGTACCAGTTATTGTTGATTTTGGATCAGTACAAAAACATTCTTCCAAATTATCACATGTAATGCCGCTGTACCATAGAGCAGGTACAGCATACCAAATGAATGAAGTCATAAGCAGTGCAGCTTCGCAAGAGTGACTGTATATTTAGAACGGAAGTATAGTGACGATGCTACTTACTCACGGAGCTGAGACGAACATGGCAGATCCCAATGACGTTACGCCTTTTTTGCCGTTCAGTTGGAGATATCGCGATTGTGCAAATGCTTGTGAAATACGAAGCAAATGTTCATTTCTAATAGCGTATCCACTGTGCATGTGGCTGTTGCGTGCGAAGTGTTGCCCATCCATGATTCAGCTCTTACTTGGGCACAATGCCATTGTAAGCACAAAAAATGATTTAAACGGCAAGATGCCGCTGCATCTAGCCGATCAAATTGGTAGTTTGCCCATGTGCATAGTATTCGATTAGGTAGCATTCATCGCAATATCACGCGTGGGTTAAACGTTTGGTCTTAGCCAAGTTGCATTGTAACAAAATGGTTGTAAAATAATGTCTCAACTTTGACAAAAAAGAGAAAAAATCTAGCGCAAACCGACCGTGACGACACCAACTGCTTTTGGTGACTGCACCTCTTAGGTCTATCATGTGAATGCCTGGTAAGCACCAAGAAATTAGTATGATGCATTGACATCTCGTCGCAGACAAGATATTGTCAGCTTTTGAGGTGAAATTGTTGCACTCCCTTTTGCTGCAGAGATGGTTAAAAATGACGGTGTATGTATGACAGTGTATCAAACAGGTACACTGTACCGTAAATATTGCCCCCGGGGGTGTGAAAGGATGTGTGCACGGGTAAATGTCAGAACCAGGACCCAAATCAGTGTAAACTTTCAGATCCAGGACTCCTAGCAAAAGCCCCCGCGGCTGCCCATAGGTTGTCCAGATGTACCCGAGTGTCTTCCTACTGGTATCGTTTGTCATTATCCATCACCAAGACCACAGCAGGCTGAGCAAGTTGAGCGTTCCAGACTTTTTGTACAAGTTACAGATTCCACGAAGCACGAGCGCGACTATTCCCGTCAAGTTTTGATCTTCTAAAGGCTCACAAGCTGTATATGGTGACACTGAAAAAGATGCCGTAGATTACGTTACTTGAATATTTAAATATTTAGTTTCGCTGCAGGGTTAATCATTACCTCGAACAAGTGGATAATCCCGTAGTGTGCCGGATTCTAGCTATGTGAGATTTGTAAATTCGCTAGATCTGGAATTTTGACAAGATGGTTTGGATGATGCTAATACATTATTGAAATAACATAACTAACTACATGGATTTTTGACGTACACATGACCGACAATCCGGGCTGTACATGCAAAAACAACGATACTGTATCATTTTAAATGATGGCTATCCGATTTAAGTGACTGATACCTTTTAACCACAAGTGCAATGGTCGCAGAAGATGACAATGCTAGTGGCAATGCTAACAGCGGTGATACGTGAGGATGTCCTTTAGTACATCTGGACAGCTTATGTACAACCGCCTAAATTAGAGCGGGTACGGGTCCTGGTTTTGCAAGGGTTCTTGGATCTGAAAGTTTACACTGATTTGGGTCCTGGTTCGGAAATTTAGGGTAAATGGCTTGTCTCAGTACATTTACCCTTTTATAAGAATTTCCTCTCTTATCTAATAAAAACGATTACCCTTGGTACTCTTTGAAGAATAATCACACAAAAGAATTAGTGGCATTGAATTTACACTTATATGTGCATTTATTCATAAAGTGTTAATGTTTCTACTGAGGTATAGGAATTCTACATGAATGTCTCTACCGACATTTTGCTTTGTGTCCCTGACAGGGGTGTGCGGTATCACGTTTCGGCACCGGTACTATAGCAGCGAGTCAGGTACCTAAATTTTCGTGTAAAGTAGTCCATTTTAGTTATTAACTATTGGCTACTATATAATACCTTATCCTAGAAATTAAATGATGATCTGGATCTTCCTGGGAATACAATTGCTCGGATGCCGAGTATCTGCTCGCTGTTCGCGGTGCTGGTAAGGGGTTTAAAACGCACTGGATACACAATTGTAGACGCATTCCGTCTTTCCTCGTCAAAGGTTGTTGTTGCTCCAATAAAGCAACTGTGTATAGTTGGGCTCTGCTTTGAGCCCATAAAAATTTACTGGTTTCTGCAAACGTATGTCTTAAACCATTGAAACTTGATTGATTGCGCAAATGCCACAACCATCTCACTATAATTCCGCAAAAACCCAACCATAGGCTTCGGAATTGTTTCTTGCGATAGAAGGCTTTAACTTCATATTTCTCCATCATCATTACTCGTATACGACCGCTAATGACAGTCGGTTGACGAGATGCAATATGTCCATCTGATGTTATCAACTGGATTTCCATTTCCTTGAAGAGCCAATATTTCGCGTAACTATCCATCCATGACAAATCGAAATAATCATGCATGCATATATCACTAATCGGCTCGTTGCCCTTAGTAACAAAGTGATGAACCTTGTGATTCATCAAAGTTGTCCCATGAAGAGTCAGGGATGTTGGTGGCCTCGTAGGCTCTTTCATTCCTCCACGCATCCTTCCTTGTGAGTACATCTTTGACCAAGGGTGTGATGGCCCCGTGGGCACTTCCTCACACCCCGTCGGTACTCCGATACAATTTGTTGTCAACAATAGTGACGTTCCTAACCTGATTCTGATTTCTGGTTTATCCAACAGTTCGCCTGTTGAACTCACCATCTCAGAATCAGGAATAAAAAGACCGGCTCTTACAAAATGGCTTCGAAGAAAAACCGATTCTGAATCTGCGGTCGCTCCTGGTGGCGGCTCTACTTCATCCGCTTCCTCGTCCAGAGTCGTAGGCACGGTTACTTCCTCACGCCTCGGTGAGTGAAGTAACTGTGGATCCCTTGGTTCCTGGACCTGCGGCCTACTAGCCCGCGATGGGGGGCCTGGCCCCGTGCCCAGGCCGTTCCTCCGTAGGATGCTGACGCTCTGTCGTTCCGTTCGGGCCCTCCCCATCCTTGGTGGGTGAGGGCTTGGCGGCAAATTGAGAACTGGTACCTAAATTTTCGTGTAAAGTAGTCCATTTTAGTTATTAACTATTGGCTACTATATAATACCTTATCCTAGAAATCAAATGATGATCTGGATCTTCCTGGGAATACAATTGCTCGGATGCCGAGTATCTGCTCGCTGTTCGCGGTGCTGGTAAGGGGTTTAAAACGCACTGGATACACAATTGTAGACGCATTCCGTCTTTCCTCGTCAAAGGTTGTTGTTGCTCCAATAAAGCAACTGTGTATAGTTGGGCTCTGCTTTGAGCCCATAAAAATTTACTGGTTTCTGCAGACGTATGTCTTAAACCATTGAAACTTGATTGATTGCGCAAATGCCACAACCATCTCACTATAATTCCGCAAAAACCCAACCATAGGCTTCGGAATTGTTTCTTGCGATAGAAGGCTTTAACTTCATATTTCTCCATCATCATTACTCGTATACGACCGCTAATGACAGTCGGTTGACGAGATGCAATATGTCCATCTGATGTTATCAACTGGATTTCCATTCCTTGAAGAGCCAATATTTCGCGTAACTATCCATCCATGACAAATCGAAATAATCATGCATGCATATATCACCAATCGGCTCGTTGCCCTTAGTAACAAAGTGATGAACCTTGTGATTCATCAAAGTTGTCCCATGAAGGGTCAGGGATGTTGGTGGCCTCGCAGGCTCTTTCATTCCTCCACGCATCCTTCCTTGTGAGTACATCTTTGACCAAGGGTGTGATGGCCCCGTGGGCACTTCCTCACACCCCGTCGGTACTCCGATACAATCTGTTGTCAACAATAGTGACGTTCCTAACCTGATTCTGATTTCTGGTTTATCCAACAGTTCGCCTGTTGAACTCACCATCTCAGAATCAGGAATAAAAAGACCGGCTCTTACAGAATGGCTTCGAAGAAAAACCGATTCTGAATCTGCGGTCGCTCCTGGTGACGGCTCTACTGCATCCGCTTCCTCGTCCAGAGTCGTTGGCACGGTTACTTCCTCCCGCCTCGGTGAGTGAAGTAACTGTGGATCCTTTGGTTCCTGGACCTGCGGCCTACTAGCCCGCGATGGGGGGCCTGGCCCCGTGCCCAGGCCGTTCCTCCGTAGGATGCTGACGCTCTGTCGTTCCGTTCGGGCCCTCCCCATCCTTGGTGGGTGAGGGCTTGGCGGCAAATTGAGAACTGGTACCTAAAATTTCGTGTAAAGTAGTCCATTTTTGTTATTAACTATTGGCTACTATATAATACCTTATCCTAGAAATCAAATGATGATCTGGATCTTCCTGGGAATACAATTGCTCGGATGCCGAGTATCTGCTCGCTGTTCGCGGTGCTGGTAAGGGGTTTAAAACGCACTGGATACACAATTGTAGACGCATTCCGTCTTTCCTCGTCAAAGGTTGTTGTTGCTCCAATAAAGCAACTGTGTCTAGTTGGGCTCTGCTTTGAGCCCATAAAAATTTACTGGTTTCTGCAAACGTATGTCTTAAACCATTGAAACTTGATTGATTGCGCAAATGCCACAACCATCTCACTATAATTCCGCAAAAACCCAACCATAGGCTTCGGAATTGTTCCTTGCCATACAAGGCTTTTACTTCATATTTCGCCATCATCAATACTCGTATATGACCGCTAATGTCAGTCGGTAGACGAGATGCAATATGTCCATCTGATGTAATCAACTGGATTTTCCATTTCCTTTTGTTGTTGCTCCAATAAAGCAACTGTGTCTTGTTGGGCTCTGCTTTGAGCCCATAAACATTTACTGGTTTCTGCAAACGTATGTCTTAAACCGTTGAAAATTGATTGATTGCGCAAATGTCACAACCATCTCACTATAATTCCACAAAAACCCAACCATAGGCTTCGGAATTGTTCCTTGCCATAGAAGGCTTTTACTTCATATTTTGCCATCATCAATACTCGTATATGACCGCTAGTGACAGTCGGTAGACGAGATGCAATATGTCCATCCAATGTTATCAACTGGATTTCCATTTCCTTTTGTTGTTGCTCCAATAAAGCAACTGTGTCTTGTTGGGCTCTACTTTGAGCCCATAAACATTTACTGGTTTCCGCAGACATATGTCTTAAACCATTGAAACTTGATGGATTGCGCAAATGCCACAACCATCTCACTATAATTCCGCAAAAACCAATTCGGAATTGTTTCTTGCGATAGAAGGCTTTTACTT
The DNA here is from genome assembly GCA_001887855.2 of Sclerospora graminicola. Classification (NCBI taxonomy): domain Eukaryota; phylum Oomycota; class Peronosporomycetes; order Peronosporales; family Peronosporaceae; genus Sclerospora; species Sclerospora graminicola. Next base: position 9,844 of record MIQA02007434.1, on the reverse strand, counting down.
CATATTTCGCCTTCATCATTACACGTAGGCTTCGGTGTGGTGGCCCCGCAGGCTCATCCACACCTCTACGCGTACTTCCTTGTGAGTACCTCTCTAAGACTGGGTGTGATGGCCCCGAAGGCACTTGCTCACACCCCGTCTGTACTCCAATATAATCTGTTGTCAACAATAGTGACGTTCCTAACCTGATTCGGATTTCTGGTTTATCCAACAGTTCACCTGTTGGACTCACCATCTCAGAATCAGGTATAAACAGACCGGCTCTTACAGAATGGCTTCGAAGAAACACCGATTCTGAATCTGCGGTCGCTCCTGGTGGCGGCTCCACTTCATCAGCCTCCTCTTCCAGAGTCGTTGTCACCGTTACTTCCTCACGCCTCGGTGAGTGAAGTAACTGTGCATCCCTTGGTACCTGGACCTGCGGCCTACCAGCCCGCGATGGGGGGCCTGGGCCCGTGCCCATGCCGTTCTTCCGTAGGATGCTGACGCTCTGTCGTTCCGTTCGGACCCTCCCCATCCTTGGTGAGTGAGGGCTTGGCGGCAAATTGAGAACTGGTACCAAAATTTGCTACTGATACTATATTTCCCTACCGATACCTAAAATTAACACGTCGGTACGGTTTACTACCGAAATTAACAGGGCCGGTATTGGTATACCAAAATTAGTACCAAGATTGGATTTGGCCGGTATCACATACCGGTACTTGCACCCGCATTTGGTTCCAGCGGTACTGAATACCGGTAGTTAGTACCGACAATGGGCATGGGTATTTATTTTGGGTAATTCTAGGTACCCACTTTGCTTTATCGCTTTCCAAGCCACCTCACTTGGCAATTTCGTTACCCGAGCCGACGCAATTCCTCTCTCTAGCGCTCGACCCAAGTGGACAAATTGTATGCGCTGGATCCATGGACCCATTCAACGTGTACGTGTGGTCGCTCCCGTCATTAGATGGCACTGTGCGTGCCTTTGACTTGAATCGGTAGAAAAACTTTCGTCTTTTCACAAATGCTCGTAAAGTGCTTGCTCAGCTGATTGTTGGTCGCAGTAATGTGGTCTCCATCCTTGCGACCGCCCGCAATATCGCGCTTGCCATCAATTGTTCCAATTTGTTCGCCATCATTCACGTCCCAAATGTTAATGGCCCCATTGAGCGTTGTGGAAGCAAGCTGCTTGCCATCGGGACGGAAAGCTACAGCTAACACGTCGGTAGGCTGCGCGAGAGGCTCAAGAAAGCTCTTTTTGCTCGCAAACACGTTCCAGAGACGAACAGTATGGTCCCACGAAGCTGAAATGAGAATAGGCTCAGAAACTGGACGCCTCACTGACGTTCTCAGTGGCCACAGTGGCCCATTGACGTCGCTTTCGTTTTCTCCTTCGTCCTTTGAAGCACTCAAGACTCTCATGCGCATTTCTCAAATTTTGGCTGTCGTCGCGACAATTTTCCTTCTCGCCACTGAATCTGCGTCGATGACTTCAACTTCGACGGATGCTACGCCCAGTCACCAGCGATATGGTGGGACGGATAATAACTGTGCAAACTGCAAGTAATCGACTGTTTGGAGTAAACTTCCGAAGGTTGATCGAAGAATACCAGAAACACGTAATACCTGAGCTCAATGATTGCAATGCTCAGGATGGCAGTTTTAACTTTCAAGCAGTAACGAGTGCTAAAAGGCAGCCTTAACATATTTTGCGCTGTATTCAATATTTTGTTAGCTCAAGTTCACAAGTCTTTTTATACTTCACACTACGGTGTAGACAACTTAAGCACAAATTGAGTAAAGGCCTAAGACCGTTCTCCAGCACCAATTTGTGGTTTTGATGGGGTGCACATTGTGCACCCCATCTGTATGCGGGGTGCTGATACGCGGGGTCCGGAGTCTTTCCCCGTTATATGTAGCCAAGCTGATGGCAAAAAGAGCGGGTGTGGGTACTGATAAGCAATAATTACGTAAACAGGGTACTGATTGGTAATTGATGGTTAATTTAGGCTACCGATTAGCGATTCTAAAACATTCGACGCAGCCATTCTAGATCATGATCTGGATTCAACTTGGCTCCACCACGTGCGCCTTCGGGCCAGCTAATTTCAGGATTCATCCCACGAGGATAGACGTCAACACCAGAAACACCAGCCCAGTCAAAATCAATCAGAACAACCTTCTCATTCGGGCCATAGAGAAACACATTGGGTGGTCGCAAATCTCCATGGACAAAGTTTTGTGCACGCAGCTTACAAAGAAGAATCTCCAGTTGGCTTTTAGCATCGTCAGGATTGGTGGCTTCCATTATACTCTTCAGTTCCCATTTTTCCATCTCAACACGCCACCAAATACCATTAGGACAAACCAGCTCACAGCTCAACAATGGTGGTGCATTTCCTAAACCAGCGCAGAAGCGGTGCACGGTGTCCCCATAGCGTCCTTCGACAAACTTTACAATTCTTCCTTCTTCATTTACATAAACTTGTCTCTCAATACGAACATCATTGGGTTTGCAACCGAATGGCAGACAAGTATCAGGAATGTCGCGGAGTTTCTCTTGCTTATAGTAATTATGCAAGGCGAGAACAGCACGTTTTAAAGACGCCAGGCATAGTATTACATCTTGTCGAGAATGGTTCGATGCAGCCAATGAAAGTTGGGGCGACAAATGCTCATGGACAATCCTTCCTTTGATGTTCAGTATGGCCGATACTCCCAGCCACGGGCCTTCCAATTCCACCAGCAATGCTGGAATGTCAGATTTTTCCACGTATTCTTGAAACTTTGGTTGATGAACGTAGTAGGCAATATTTTCCATTCCTGAGTCACCTTGTCCCCGTTCCACCTTGACTTCTAAGTTCAAGCACAACACTTTATGCTTTACAGTTGTAATTGAACCATCAGTTTGAGCTTTATTCACGGTCAGAACCATGACGGGGATGCCAAGGTACGAGTCCAAGTGCTTACGGAAATCTTTCGCTCGAGGTTCTTCAAGCTGATAACATTTTCGCATTGCGTTTCCAACTTCTTCTGCGAATGCCGTGTCATCAACAGTTGTTTCAATCTTCCCTCGACAACCACCAACAAACTCGCTAAAGATGGGATTGAGCAACGTCAAGGGAGGAACGTCTTCAGGACGGGGAACTCGATCGCATACAATGCGACCATCCTTCTCAACAAAAGATGACCAGACATTGCGTTTAGCGAAGGAACTTGGAGTTTGAAGGTCAACTGGTAACATTTTCAATCGCTTCCGTGGTGGAGCAATGGCTTCTTCGGTCGGCACCACAACCAAGACGTGGAGTTGCTTTTTTTTCGGCTCTGGCATCCCCTCGAGAACATCCTCTAGCCCGTACTCCCCATCCAGCTTTTTGTCTTTATTAGTTAGGAACTCGATTAGAGCAGTCGTTTTCCCTTCCTTGAGTTTCTTTACATCATCTGTGCTTGATTCAAGCCACGTGCCGTCGTCCATCTTGGCTAAGAAAAGGTGCAGCTCCGCAGCATCGCACTGGATCCTCCTCTTGTTCTTTTCCTTGATGGCGTCCTTCAAATCACCAACAACGGAACTATCATCAAGCCGCACGGAGAACAGATCCCCCTCCAAGCCTACGAGCGCGCAGATCAATAACACCATCTTTGAACTCTTTCGAGAATTAAATAATGGTCAGCCATGTGTGATTAGAAGGTTGTGTGGTCCACTGCCTGTAATGATGTTTTGTGATCTGATTGCCTAAATCTACACTGTTTCTCAGTTGGAGTAATTACCCCGTTTTGTGAGAACTTATCAAACGCATGTGTACGACGAGGGGACCGTCTTCTCTGTCAGTATCGAGCTCAATGCAAAAGTGAGTGCGCTACAGAAGGCGACCGTTAATAATCGCTATAAAGTTGATCCAGCCGCTATTACACTGTATTTGGCTCGGAAGGAGAGAAAAACCACGTGGCTGAAGCACGACCACACAGTCAAAAACTTCTAGAAAGGTGGCATAAGTACTGAATATCAAGAGATGCGACCGTCTTGGACTCTGGACGACAAGGAGTACTTTGGGTCGAGGTTTAAGCCCGGAGAAGAAGAGATTCATGTGCTGGTGGATCTCCCGAGATTGATGCTGCCTGCGCTGCCCCGATTTCCTGAACTTGTTGTGGGCAATGTACATATCTCCATCATGCAAATATGGTTTTGAATCCGCCAGAACTAGTCGCATTTTGGAACGCCTTTCGAAACGATGATACCAATATCGATGCTGACTCATTGATCGAGTTACCCCCAGACACGTTTCTTCTTGGTGATTCGACACTCGGCTCTCGTATCTACATTCGTCATTGCTACCCTGATCTATGGAAGACTTGTCAGCAGAAGATCCATGATAAAGTGATTAACACACCGCATCTTGTGATCCTCGGCAACCCAGGACTTGGCAAGACGTTTTTTGGCTTTGTGATCTTGTTTCTACTTGTGCGTGCTGGTGAGACGGTCGTATAAGAGAGCGCTTTTTATTCTCTCCTGTTGCGGTGGTTCAAGGCTCAAAAGACGATTTCATTCCCATTCTTGATCGACCTACAACATATTACAGTGTGGATGCCGTCAAGCCTGTATATGTCCAGGCGAAGACGATTCTATTGACGTCGCCGCGTCGCTCCATTTGGTATCAATAAGACGAATTGCCGGTCCTTCTTCATGCCGGTGTGGTCTTTGGAGGAAATTCTACAATGTCGTGAGCTGATGTACTCGGATACCTCCGTGGCCGTCGTGCGGAAGTGCTTTCGTAGATGGGGTGGGATTGCCCGCTATGTCTTGCGATTTGCACAATTTAAGGAACGGCAGTTGTTGCTTGAAGAAGCGATGGCCCAAGTTGATCTCGACTGGTTACTGAACGCGTGTGGTCAACTGAATGCAAAGGATGATCAAGTGTCGCACCAATTGCTGCATTTTCGTGTCAATCAGCTTACCTTCGACAAGGAATACCTCGTCTTTGCATCAGAATATGTTCAAAAGGCGGTCTACCAGCGTCTGTACAAGAAGAATAAGCAGAAACTACTTGAGTTCATTGCTATCTCGGATGGAGTTGGTGCTCTTGATGTGCTTGGTGACCACTTGTTCGAAGAGCATGTGCACTTTGTGTTGCCGCGAGGTGGAACGTTTCGAGTTCGGAAGCTGGTCAATCAAAGCAGTACTGCTGTTACCGGCGATGCAATTGAAGAAGTCGTGCTGCCAGAACAGCCAACTGTCGTTTTCAATGAGGAGAAAGAATTAAAAATGCGGATACAAAATGTTACCTTCGACCCGCAAAAAAATTACGAGTCGGTGGATGCAATCAAACCGGATATGCTGTTCCCGGTGACACGTGCAGACAAACATCCCTGCAGTCGGAAAGGCCTTTACGATTCTCTAAATCTTGTGGGGAATCCTGAAGCCCCGCGACTGTACTTCGAGCTTCCACCAGACAAATTCCCCGATTTCAAATATCAAAAGTATCGGACCTTAAAACGCAAGAAAGAAATGGAGCCGTCAACGTACGTGAACGTGCGCAAGATACAGCAGTTTGCAATGGAAATTAAACTTACATCGGCGTAGGAGTACGGTTGGATAAGAGTATGACATTTAAGAAGTACACCCTTTTTCCTCGGCAGTCGCCTATGACATTAGGGTAACGTAAAACATCAGATTTTCGCAGGAAATTGGGTACCTCAGCTAATTTAGAATAATTTTGTTCAATCAGCAGACAACATGAACCAATGAAAAACTCGAATCATGGATTATTCTTTTAGAGATGTCTCTGAAAAAAGAGCAAATCGCAAAACCAGCACTAGTCAAAGTAGTAGTCGTAAAATGTAGTTCTAATTAGTCTTAACTATTAGCTACTATAATCATGTGCATTCTAGAATGTAATCTAGGCTCAGTCTTGTTGGGTGTGGTACTTTCACGTTTCACATACACTTGATCTTGGTCTACACTTGGGAAATGGATATCTGGTGCTGGGAGATATTCGAAGACGCACTGTGAACTTATACGTAGTCTGATACCGTCTTCCCGAGTTGAGTATGATCGTGCCTCATATTCTGCCACTGCTGCGACTTGGATTTTGCAGTTGTTCCATTTAGTCTCTAGATGGTCAAACGCATCCCTCAGTATGCCTTGAAAAATCGTTTGGTTCCGAAGCTGCCAGAGCCACGCAACCCCAATTCCGCACAAGCCATTCCATAGTCTCTGAATACCGCTGTGTAGGTTTCATCGTACCACCCATGTTTATGCATCATTGTCTCCTTTATTCTTGATCCAATTGGGGGCGCCTTTCGGGACACCACCGCTGTTTCGAATAGAGATAACTCCCTATCTGTTAGAATGACTCCTCGCCATTGCTGGATCAGCCGACGCCAGAAAGCTTTCGCTCGTTTACATTCCCAGAGGATGTGACTAATATCCGTCCTTGTGGATGTGCATGTTTGATCCAATTCGCAACGTCGATCTGAGGTTGTCCGAATATGATAAGTATTTAACTGCATGGTTACCGCCCTAAAGTGCACCCAAACCTGATAATTTGTCAGCATATTATCATGTTCCCATACCGTATTCAACTCCACATCTTGTAAGCCAGTCCACCAGTAGTCAAAGTATTATTAAATACTTTTGAAAAGCAACGAATAGTGTGGTCCACTACATGGCTGTAACTACTATCTGTTAATTCTTGTAGGTCAATACACATGGACCACTTTCAAACGAAATATGTTCTTACAAACATCTTCAATGGTATGATATGCCATTTTTAGGATAAGTAAAACCAACTATTTGTTTTTCGAAAGCTAAAGCTAACGCGATGTGGTATTGCCTGCAGGCCTGTTTTGGTTCCTGTTTCCTGTTTCGCTAATCATCTGCAGCGACCGTTTTGCTTTCTTCTGCTGAGAGCTATTTGGTCGAAAATTTATCAAGACGCCATTTTTGCGGTTGTCTCCGAACAAGACATGGGAAGGATTCATTGGTGCTTTTTTGTTCACCATCGTGTATGCCTTCTTTTCAAGCGCTTACATTTCGCAGGTGCCGTATCTTTTGGTATCTTGTTAGTGAGTTCGCTGATCACTTTTGTGTTGTACTATTCAGTTTTCATGGCTGACCTGCCCAGTGGAAAGCTTTGAGCAATGGAACCGTACCGAGACAACCTCCGCAACCTAAAGGTTTGCCCCCATCACCACCAGTTGAGATGCACAGAAAAGGCTCATCGATTATTAACATTGATTCTCTCGACACGACATTTCAACTTGATGGTAGTAAAAATTTCTTGAAGGAAGCATCGCGATCAACTCGCCCAGGTGTGATTTCAGAGAGTGATGTAAAGAAGCTGTGGCAATCACCGGAAGGTATGAATGTCTGTAATTGTGCTAGTTAATAATCAACACTAACACATGTGTTGCTGTCACACATTGTTCAGAAGTAACGAAGGAGCCGCTGATGAATTATCGATTCAGGCGGATCCGGGGACTACCATGCCGAGCGATAGAATTAGTTGCGTCGATAATTCCCCTACCAGACTAATTATGTTCGAAATGTAGTAATAGTCGTCTTTTTGTTGGTGCTTGTTTTGCGACAGGTGCTGCTTTTCAAAAGTAATACTTTGCCTAGTGCTGGTTTTGCGATTTGCTCCTGAAAAAATGTACAAGTTGACAAAAGTCGACCAAAACCACCAAGTTTTTCACGAAAAATCTTTAGAGATGTCGCTGAAAAACCTAGAAGCTGACACAAGTCGACCAAAAATATCCAGCTTTTCGCGAAAAATATTTACTGCGAAAAGCTGCTGCTTAACTGCCAATTTGGGGCCTCTGCCTATTTTAGTAACAAACGCAAAAAAGTCCAAAGTGAATAAGGTTTTCAAAACATTTTAAGTTAACGCTAGAGCATCTCCAGTCGGTGTGCTATTGATATTCTAATCATAAAAAACGGTAATTTATCGTAAATAGCGCACTTCTGCTTTATTGCTATTATTAATTGACCAATCATCAATCGTATAGCTTTCCAAAAGAGAATAGAATAGATCACACGACTGGAGATGCTCTTAGGTTTCTACTATAGATCCGTATGTATCAATACACTGTATTATACAGACGTATTATACAGTATTTAAAATACATTGTATTTTATACGTATTAACGTATATTTTTTTCTTTTCGTGCTAGATAGACAGAAATCGATTGTTAGGATTGAAGCATCAACCCATTCTACAGCCCTAGGACACCCTAAACTAGCGTAGAAATAGCTTTTTAAAGGTATTGAGCCTAATTATTACATGATATGATAAACTCACAATGTATAATATCACTCACTACTTTAAAACATTCTACGACAAATCACTTCAATCAAACAACATTAAAATATTAAGAAGATGACGCAAAATATGCAATGATTTGAACTGATAACTTATTTTAACTCACATTTTTGCCACAACTGAAAGATGACCGGTGTATTACCGTTAAAGTCGGATCGAGTAGAATATTTAGGTTTTTGTGTTTTTTTACTGGGGTTGTGTGGTAAGACGGTTCCTGCTTAGCGCTCTCGCTTCATCGCTGACTCTGATGACGAGTTGACAGATTTGGATGAGCAAACGCGAACTGCCCTGGCCAAGTCACGCAGCGCTGATCGTCGAGCTTCAGTGACGACCTCGTCGGGGTCAGCCTCGTTGACCCAGGACATCGCTTTGCTTGACTCGGACGGAGACGAAGAGGACGATTTGGAGCCAAGCAACCGGTTCTGGCTGCTTCTAGCGATCCTCCAGCCAACGATACGACGCCGACTGCTAGACCGGCCGGCTTCACTGGCGTTTTTGTCCCAGCGGTTAAATCACCGATCTATCAGGACGACTACAGCTATGATCCGAAGAAGAAATTTATGGATCTGTATGTTGTTCTGCAAGGTCGACCGTCGACACCCTTGCTGGCGACCCGACAACCCTGGGGTGCTGATCAGCTGTGGGACCTAACGCCTCTGGTTCTCTTGGTAAGGAGAAAAATCGTTCCTCGCTGTTGGTCCCGTCCGCCAAGGTGGATTTTTCCGGTCAGGTCGTCGGCGCCCAAGGAAGAAGACTGGAAACCTGACGTGCTGAAACCCAGGGCCATCGAGCTCTTGATCGCTTCAGAGCCTTGGGAGGTTCTTGCAAAGCCTATGCCCGGATTGGGCTTTCCTGATCATCCCTGGTTCAGAGCTCTGAAGGGTACACCTGGATTCGTATTACCGGGACCATGGTCGGGCGCTATGGGAGGAAACTCACCACTTCCCGATCACTTCGGCTATGCGTAATGACGCTTGGCTTGAGCATTACTTCCATGCTCGCAAGCGACGGCGCCGCAAAGAGTCAACTGCTTGGGCCGCGATCTGCGACTTCGTCGTTTATGGGATCCAGCTCGGTGAGTGCGACTTGGACGTCTTCCTTTTCCCTGCTCGTCTGCATCTGCCTATCCGCCGGGTGGAAACACGAGGCATCACGGCTTACGGCGGGGATTGGTATCCCGGTCATGGACACCCGACTCCGATGGGCACGTTGCGCGATGCTCTGGACTTTGCCGATCGTCCAGACCCATGCCGAAACCAATACCGCCTAAGCCCTATGGATCATCCGCGATCCAGATCTCCCATCTGCGCATGAAGTACGCTCCGTATTTATCGTGATAACTATTTCTCATTTTACTCTCTTTTAATCCTCAATATATCATGATAAATTTCCGATGATTCTTGTGTTCCATATTCAAAACTTCATATCCAGATTCCAACGTTATCCTCATCTTGTGTGTCCGATCGTTCATATGTAATTTCATGAATATATGTATATGCATGTCCGTTGACTCCGAACCAGCTCAATTAACTTGGTCACAG
>MIQA02007433.1:0-20182 GCA_001887855.2 Sclerospora graminicola | reverse complement strand
TTCTTGTCACTCTGCAGTTCAACAGCTAGAACAGCTGAAACAGCAATCTGCTAAAATTCCGGACATGTCTCGGGAGCTTACGCATCTTCGTACCCGGCTCCGCCAGGTGTCCCAAGACCTGGATAAGGTGCGGGACAACCGCGACCACCTGCGCGACTCCCACGCCCAGGCCCTTCGCCAAATCACGGATCTGGAGCGGCAGTTGCAAGAAGCCACTTCTCGGCAACAGGAGTTGCGGTCTGAGCTGTACCGGGCCCGCCAGGAGAATTCCGACGCCCATGCCATACTGGCTCGGGCGGACCGTGTTTGTCATGCCATGCTGGATAAAGAGGATCGTTTTAGGTCCTTGTTATGTGGACTTCAAAACCAGCTTGAGGCGACTCAGAGCCAGGCCGCTCCCCTTTTGCAAGCTCCTCCCAAGGTACGGGAATCCGTCTTGTCTGTCTTGGGAATGGTGGATCAGTGGAAGACTTCTCCGCCAAACCCAACCCCGTTGCCCGCTGCAGCAGGGTCGGAACCTGAGGAATTTCCCGCCGGCTCCGACTCGCCCCTTGCCGGTCCCAACTCTTCGTCCGCCCCGGCAGGATCGCAGGGCCAAAAACGTCCGGCCGGCTCTAGCCCCCCTTTGGCCGATGCCAGCCCGCCTAAGAAGAGGAAGCAGAGCGAATCCCCACCCTCGCGCCAATGTCCTCCAGACAAGTCGGACGACGGGGAAGAGCCCGGGTCGGAGAGCGAGGACAGCCTGTTCGCGGAGCGGTCCCCTCTTCCATCCCCTCAATACACTCCCGGTAGAACCGGTCTCACCCCCAGTTCTAACTCTGAAGAGGACTCGGAATCCGAAGCGGCCGTGGCTCCATCCGGGTCAGCGGCCGCGCCCTCTTCTGAGTCAGCGGCCGCGCCCTCTTCTGAGTCAGCGGCCGTGCCTTCTTCTGAGTCAGCGGCCATGCCCTCTTCTGAGCCAGCGGCCGCGTCGCCTAATTCTTCTTCGGACTCGGGGCCATCCTCCCCTTCGGTTATCTATGATGATGATGAAGAAGACGAGGATTACGAGGCCCAGCGAGTCAATGTTGCGTTATCACGTTCTCGCGCGGATACCCGTCGCCGCCCTTCCCGTTACGGTAGGCGAACGACGGGTCAAGTGGAATCCGATCAGATCATCGATCTGCAGACTCCGCCGCCGGCAGGTTTTGGTTCCGGGGAACATGAGCCGTCCGACCCATCCTTGCTTCCCAGCATCGTCGACGCCCCGGCCGCTCCGGTCGCGCGTAACTCGAGTTCCGACGGAGTGGCCGAGGAGAAAGTGGAAGACAACGACGAGGACATCCCTGATCAGTGGTTGACTCCTCCCGACCTGAGTGACTCAGAAGAACCTCTCTCCCAGGCTCCGGCCAAACAACGACGATCAACCCCGGCCGGGTCACGTACTACACGCCGACCGGCCGCCAAACCTAAGGTCCGGAAGAGTGCTCTACCCCTCGCGCCCTCTTTTCCCAAACTTCCGCTTCTGTGGTTATCGAGAGGGCGCTTCCCCAGTGGGGCGGATCGGTCCGCCATACTGCCTTGGCCAGTCGAGCAACTGAGCAATACCAGCCTGGCTGATATCTCCAGTTCCCAACTCGCTCACTCTCTGTCCCGTCCGCCTCTCTGGTTGTTCCTACGATCTTACAAGGCGCCATCTCCAGAGACTTGGAACCCTGACCTGATGGGATCGGGCGCCATCGACACACTCATGGAGACCGAGCCTTGGAAAATCTTGCACACCAAGATGCCGGATATGGGGCTTCCGTCCAACCCATGGTTCACGGAGTTCAAGGCGAGACTTCACGATTTCACCGTGGCTCACGCTCGGGCCATCTGGGAGTCCACACACTTCCTGTACATCTCTGCCGAGGGCAAGCGAGCGGACGAGTCCCTCCGCCGGTACTCCCTTGCCCGTAAGAATCGTCGGGGACGAGCTTCCGAGGCGTGGGTCCGTCTGTGTGCGTTCATCATGGTGGGTATCCGGGATGGTAAGTGTGACTTGGACCTGTTTCTCTTCCCGTTCATGCTCCATCTACCAAACCGCAGGAGCGGAAATGCGGCGGAAGGAGGGACGTGGTATCCCGGCCTAGGTGCGTTGGATCAGACCACCTCTCTTTCTCAATCTTTGGCGGCCATTGACCAGCAAGATCCTTGGCGCAATCAATACCGCGCACGGCCCTCCGACCACCCTGGGCTTCGGGTGACTCGGCTCCAAGGCAAGTATAGTCATCGACGGGGATGAGTAGTCGGGCTTGCTTTAATTCTTCTATTTCTCTCAGTTTTCCTTTTTTAATATATCCATCCGTTCCTCTTCCGTTCCCACTCCAAACATTCACTGTTGACTACTAACCGTGGTTAGTCTCGCCAGGCCTGCTCGGGGTTCGCCTAGAGGGACCTTTTATCGCTACAGGGCACTTCTTGGTCCGATCGGGCGTGGACGCCCTGTTCCCAGTTGCGGTCGCTATATTCCTCTTCCACGGGACGGCTGGATTCGGGCGAGGGGCCCTCGCCTCTAGCGGCCGGTTTGATTATCTCCGATAGTTTGTTCATCTCCGCCAATTCGTCCAACAATCCTGGATCCGGAACGGTGAGACCTGTCTGATCTCGCATGGCCAAGGTGGCTAGATGGTCTGCGCTGTTATTCCAGTCTCGTTTGACGTGCAGCAATTCGTGCTCCGGCCATCTCCGCAAGGCGGACATAACCCGATCATTTAACAGTCTCAGCCGCGGCGCCTTGCAATCTATCTCTCCGGTGATTTGCCGGATCACTAGGTTGGAATCACCGCATATGATGATCCGCCCCTGTGTCCGGCCAGCCAACAGATCTAGGGAAAGCAGCAGTCCTCTATACTCCGCTTCGTTCACCGTGATGCCAGGCGTGAAATCCGAGGCGGCCGCGATCGCCTTCCATTCGGGCAGCTTCCACAAAATGGCACTATAGGCCCCGACCCCTTTCTTTACACTCGCCGACCCATCGAAACTCAAAACCATTAGTTCCTCCGTGGGTCCCACTGTTGGTGGCGGTAATACGATAGTTTGTCGAGGCTGCTTCCGAGGTGCGATCGCTATCAGTGCTTCCTCCACTTCCGCCCTGGGAGTAATGCTGGCAGCGAGTGTGCCCAGTATTTCCTCTTCCCCTTTAGTACACTTAATCACTTCGAGGGACCACTGAGACAACAGAGCCGCCCATCTCCCCAGCCGACCGTCAATCCCATTCGCCGTCAGGAGCCATGATAGGGTCGACCGTCTGGATAGTACTTTGATAGGCCGAGACACCAGCATTGTATAACACACATCCAAGATCCGTAATAGAGCCAGAACTTCTTTATCCACCAATCCGTAATTAACTTCATTAACTTTCAGGGTCCGGCTGGTGAAGGTCACGGGACAGTACACTCCGTCATGATCTTGCACGAGAGCGGCCGAGATGGCCCACTTGTTAGCGTAGATGATGACCACCGGAGTCTTATTAACATCGAAATGTTTCAGGACCGGTGTGGTCGCCATCTTCGCCTTTAACATGCCAAAAGCCACCATCGCTCGGGTCATATGGTCGTCCGGGCCGGCCGCGCCGGGGTCCGGCGGCCGGTCGCTTGTCTGGGCAGACAAGGGCGCTTCCCCATTGGCTGAAATAACCGAAAAGGGCGCTTCCTCATTGGCTGAAATAACCGAAAAGGGCGCTTCCTCATTGGCTGAAATAACCGAAAAGGGCGCTTCCTCATTGGCTGAAATTGCCGGCCCGGCTTGCGTCTCCGCTTGCCTATCCTGCTCTCTCAGCTTATGGTAATCCACCTCCCGCAACTCATACAAGACCGCCGCATAGACTGCAAAATCCTCGATGAACCGACTGTAATAATTCAGGCTGCCCAAAAAGGATTGCATAGCCTTTAGGGATCGCGGGAAAGGCAGATTACTCAAGGACTCCAAATCCTTCGGGTTAGCCTCCAATCCGGCAATCGACACTTGATGACCCAGATAGGTCACCTTAGTCTTTCCCCAGAAACTCTTAACCACACTAATCGAAAAATTCCACTTTTCACACGTAATCATCAACTTCTCCACTTTGTCACACAGTAAATCCCAGGTAGTTGCCGTAACGAGAATGTCATCAATGTAAGACCGCCGCCCCAAAACTGAAGGTTTTGGGTCGGGGTCCGGGTCACCTTCGGTGAACACATCCCCGACCAGAGCCGGATCTTGATCCGCCTTGATCTTGAAGTGTCCGTACAGCGCGTTATCTATCAGCCGTTGATAAATCTGCGGGGCATTCTTCAGACCGAACGGCATCCGGTTCCACTCGAACAACCCGAAAGGCGTCACGAATGCAGAGATCTCCCGTGCACGATCGGTCATAGAGACCACCCAGAATCCACTGGCCATGTCCAATGAGCAATACCACAAAACTTTATCCAAGTCCTCCAGCAGGTCGTTTATCAACGGCATCGGATAAACCATCAGCTTAGTCAGCCGGTTCACCAGCCGGTAATCGATGCACAACCTTATATCCACCCCATTCTTCTTAATAATAATTACAATGGGCGAAGCCCATGGCGAGGTGGACGGCTGAATTATCTTGGTGGCCAGCAATCCCTTGATAAGCTCTGACAGCTTTTCCCGATACTGGGGGGCGACTCTTCGGCATCTCTGTGCGACCGGCTTGGCGCCTCCCACATCAATATCACATACCGCCCCATGGGCGGCCGGAGGAAGTGCGTTCCCCGGTCCGATCAACAGATGTCGTCTTTTCCATATAATATCCTTCAATCTGCTGATCTCCTCCGGGGTGTTCACATCCGGGTCTCCCACTTGTAGATCGTCGATAGTGACCGCTGGGGGGCAGGGGTCACCTCAGGTAGCACCGCCATCTGCTCTTCCATGCCTTCAACGTATAGCTCGCCCCCTTCATGAATGCAGACTTGATCGGCTTCGGCTGCTTCGGGATCTTGGTCGGCCGGCTGGGCCGATCCGCCTTCGGCTATTTCCGAATTCTGCTCGGCCGGCTGGGCCGATCCGCCTTCGGCTATTTCCGAATTCTGCTCGGCCGGCTGGGCCGATCCGCTTTCACTTCGGTCGTCAAAACAACTGTCATCGGGGTTTTCCTCCCGACTCTGTCGTTCGTCCGTCTCCCTCTGAGTGGGCAAAACCAGTTCCGCGATCGGGGCGTAGCTTCGGCCAATACATTCAGCCAGATCCGGCGACGGCCGGCTCCGCGTCAATATTTTAGAAGGGGTCCGGTACTCGGGTTTATCCACCATCGGAGTCTGGTCCTCTTCTAATTCTTCCTCTTCGCTGACCAGATCGGTGGTTGCCTGAAAAGCCAGGTTTTGCCACTCGATATAGCGTCTTGAGCCAATAGTGACATAGCCCGGCCGGCGGGGCACTTTATCCTCGGCCAGCCACATTCCAATAATCACATCTTCATGCAAGGTGAGGGGCTTTTCAGAGATGTTGGTCACGCTTATGAAGTTGAGATGACCACCCCCTTTAACGAACGATGGTACCCAGCACTCGCCCCTTGTCAGCCATAACTTACTCCGCCGGTCGTGTGGTCGCAACATTACTTCCACCGCTTTTCCCACTGGCACCGTTACAAACTGACCTAGCTTGAGGAACTGGACGTGGGCGCCATATAAGGGCCGCCGGCCGGCCAGCTGGATCTGTACCTCGTCCGGCAACGTCAATGTTCCATGCGATAAGTCCAGCCGTATACCGGCCGGGACCATAAAATCCATGCCCAAAATTGCATCCTGCCCGGCCAGCTTGCCTACCCAGGCGGTGAAATAGTATACCAACGACCCAGCTAACGTAATCTTGACTCTTGTCCTTCCTTGGGTCATGTACGAACTTTCTCCAATGCCTATACATTCCTGCCGCTTCGTCTCGTCTATCTCACACCCCACCTTACGAGCAAAGGTGGTGTCTACGATAGACACTTCTGCGCCAGAGTCGAACAGCATGGTAGCTCTCTGGTTATTGATTTTCCCATCCGCCTTGGCCTGCTTGAACCATTTATCCGGCGAGTGATACTTCCAATAACCTCGCGACTCGCCAGGTAACAAGTTCAATTCCATTCGCACTTCAGACCGGGAATACTCATCCGTCCGTATACTGCTCACCAGGAAGGGGTCAGCCGTACCGGCCGGGGACCGGGTGACGTAATCGTCAAACTTACATGTATTGTCGGTTATCCTTTGCTTTGCTTCTTGATTATCCTCTTTACCGACATATGCATAGATACTAACACTAGACCGCTCGGCTCGAACCAGATTCCAACCTGGCGAGCGATCTAGTTTAACATCTTTTCCGCTCCGGGCGGCAGCATTCCAGCATGCTTGGTCGGGACGTACCACTTCTTCATCAGGTTGTAGAATTCTTCCATTGGGCACAGTCCCGCCTCATGCACCTCCCCGCAAGCCTTACACGTGAACAGACAGTGTTCCGCCGGGTGTCCCTTCCTCTCGCACTTCTTGCACGTCAGCCGCTTCCAGCAGCTCCGGTCGTCATGCTTGATGGACCCACAGTGGGTGCACTTGCGCCTGGGGTAATCCTGGTCAGCTCGAGCCGGAAAACCCTTCGACTGACCGGACCCGGCTGGCAGCCTGGACGGCTGACTGGCTTCTGCCGAGAAAAGGTACCGATACTGCTCCTCCTCAGACTCGCCCCCGGATCGCTGATACTCCTCTACCGAGCCAGTCGCGTCTGACTCTCGGGCAACCATGCGGACGGATCGGGCCGTCCTGATAGATGGCGGCCGACTTCCTTGATCCGCGTTAAAACGGTACTTGAAACGGCCGGTTCCAGCTGCCGCCTTGGGGCCTCGCTTTTTCGCTCTTTTGTTGGTGCGCAGCGTCAATTCCAGTTCCGTGGTGTTCTTCAATCGCAGCAACGCCAGCTGGTCCGCCAGCTCCCGATCGTCCAACATGCCGATAAAATGTTTAACATCTTCATGAGCGGCTTCCGACCGGCTGGCATCTTCTTTAACGGGAATATCCGCTCTCATGTCAGCGACATTTAAGCGATGGAGATACTCCAGGAGGGTCTCATCCACCCGCTTCTTGGTGTTGCCGCGCCGCCGATGCTCCAGATCCACTCCAGATCCACAGTATTGTTCCTCGAGCGCACCGGCCAATCCCCTCCAGTTTCCTCGGATTTCCCGGCTGAGCTGTTGGATCAAGTTTTTCGCTGGGCCCCTTCAGCGGTGGAGTCTTTCAGTTCGGACGTGGCCGACATTCGCACCCTCGTGATCGCTCCTGAATCCGCATCAAACACTTGGGCCGAGGCCATATGGGCTCGGCGGGCCATCCCCAGATCCAGGTCATCCGGATCGTAATGGTACTTGGCCGACTTGACGGATTCCATATCCACGTCGCTGAGAGACAGCTTCCTGTTCGTTGGCCGACGTCCGGTCCGGCGACCTGTCTGGCGGCTCGGCGGGGCGGCATGGGGTTCACTTTGCTTGGACTGCACCGACTCCATGTCTTCATCACTCGGCTCCCTCGCATAGTACTGGACTGGTCCGGGGGCCTGTGTTCCACGACGAGCTGGCTGGTCCGGTGACTTCGGACTGCCGCGGCTGGCGCTCAGCCGACGTTGCTCTTCCAAATATCGCTCCATCATCGCCGAGAACATGTTTTGCAGGTGATCCGGCACCTGAGGAGCGACTTGAGGGGCGGCTTGAGGGGCAGCCGGGCTGCCAGATTGGCATTCCTTCTTAATCCGCCCATCCGCTTCTTCGTCTTCCTCCTTCGGTTCTGGATCCGCCGTCGCTGTCCGCCAGGCCTGTACGCTGTACTGGCCGGCGTTCTTCCGCTCGGGCGTACCCGGATCCTCACGTTCTCCAAGTCTCATGGCTGTCGCCACACGCGCTGCTCCCCTTGGGCCAAGCGTCATGCGGGTGATACCCACCGATGAATCAGATGAGTCTGCTTCCGAAGGGGCAGACTCGTACTGCGAAGAGCCTGAGTGTATCCCGGCCGGTTTGCTTGTTGCCGGCGGCGTGGACGGCGCCACTCCAGTCGTAGCTGTCATCTTTTTCGACGGCGGCGAGCAACCCACTAGCGGTACCAAGCGGTCGTGCAGGGCGCTGGACGCCTCCTTCAACTTGTCCATCTTCAGATCAAACAACTCGTTCGGATCAAACACACCGGTGTTAATGCCGGCTTGTTTGAGTTGGTCGAATAGTCCTCTAATAAGGGACACGTGGCCGTCTGAGAGAGTTTGGGGAGAGACGGGACCTTTCAATCCGCCTATGATCTTCGGCCGTGTTATTTTCAGCACCTTATCCGTCCGCAAGAATTGCCCCAACTCGTGGAGATGGAAAGCACGCTCCAAGTCTATATCCGTCGATAGGCCGTCCTGCTTCTCTTCTTCCTCTTCGAAACGCGGTTTATCTTTGTGAGTCGGATAATCCAATTCCTGTCAATCCGGTTTCTTTAGGGGTAGGTGGGCCAGATCGCGACTTGGTCCCGATCCGGCCGGCTTCCCACTCCGGTCGTATCCGACTTCCGCTTTTTCTTCCTTGATTTTTTCTTTTATATCCATAATATGCATTTGTTCGTTAGGATCATGGTCGGAACCATGATCCTTCCTCGGACTATGGCGACTTGCACCATAGTCCGATCCGGCTCCATCCGTGTAGCGGCCGGCACTGCAGTAAGTAGTACCGTAATCCGCCCCCGGCGGAGCCTCTAGGGGAGTAACTTCTTCTTTAATGTCAACCTCGAACTCCCCCAATCCGAGGCGACCATCGCATCCTTCCATCTTCAGCAGCATTGGGGGCGATATGCCTTCCCCCAATGCACCCGACACAACATCGTCAACAAATTTGACAGGTTTAGGTCTTTCGGCCGCTAGGGACTCGCGGTGATATCCAGGGTCACCAAGAGATCCGGGCACGCGCACCATTGTGGTGTAGTCGCTATCAGGAAATCTTCCTGAGACGCGAACACCCACGGGGGTCCCAGACAACTGACTACCGGAGGGGGTACTCCGTCCATCCGAGTCCTGATCCGATCCGGCTTGAGGCCGGCTGGATCGGTCGCTTCCATCCGCTTGATCGCGACTGCTCGAATGTTGCATGTTAAAAGCTCACCTTGTGTACCCGTCAGTACTGGGTGGTTAGCTCTCTTGGTGGACCCTAGGGCGAAAAGTGTAAATCCGTCCAATAGGGAGATGAGGTGTAGGACTAGGGGTAGCTCCTGGGCGGAAATCGTCACCGGGGAGCTCGTTGGGTAATATACTTGAACTTTGTATAGTGCCGGCTGGGCCGAGAATAGTCGATCGGCCAGCTAAACCAATAAGACACTTGAAGTTTGTATAGTACCGGCTGGACCGAGAATAATCAATCGGCCAGCTAAACCAATAATAATGAAGGGCGAATCCAAATGTGTATATGAGGCAGATACAACTCCACACTCTTCCACAGAAGGCCAAAATGTCACCACTTCCCAATACTTAATACCGTGTTCAAAACACGGGCGACTTGAGGTGAGTATACGAAGTCGCCGCGACTCCCGGTCAGGGGACTTCCGGTGGGTTAACTTAACCTTCCCCGGGCAAACCAATAACAGCAAGAGGGGACCTTGTTAGCCCTCTGCCGTGAACCAATAAAAGCGACTTGCGTCTAAGAAAGCGAAACGTATACTGATTTATCCTATGTCCAATACTCCCTTTGTGTAACCTACCTCAAATAACACGGCTGACCAGTCATGTACCTTACCCAACGCAACCCGGCTAACTCCGACTTTGTGTACCGGTCCGGCCGGTACACCAACCCCAAATGGTACCAACCCGGCCGGTACACCGAACCCATATGGTACCAGTCCGAATGGTACATTGTACCCGGCCGGCTCGGCCGGATAGCCACCCATCCGCGCCTCTCGGCCGCTAACGCTAGCAATCCCTTGGCAGCCTCTCCTACGATCCAGGTGCCTACTCCTTCCACTAGAACAATCCTCTTCTTTCAGGCTCCCTTCACTCCATCCTTACGAACAGTCCGCCATCTTGGCCGTCCGCCATCCGCGCCTCGGCCGTCAAACATCCATAGTCCACCCGTCTGCTCAGCCCGCCTGTCCGACTATCCACGCCCCTTGTCAGGTCCGCCGATTTGATTCCCAGCCTGGCGCCGCTTGGCCGCTTGTAGACTTCCTCGGCGGCGTCTATCCGGCGCCCACACCCTTGGCCCGTATTTCCGCCAATCAGAATGCGCCCTTCGAAAAGTACTTTGTATTATTTCATAAGTCGCTTCACCACAGTGCTACCTGAGGTGACTCCCCGCCCACCAGCAGTTACTATGGACGATCTACAGGTTAGAGACCCAGACGTGAACACTCTAGAGGAGATCAGCAGGCTATAGAATATCATATGGGAATGGAGACATCTGCTGATCGAACCAGGTAATGCACTACCTCCGGCTGCCCATGGGGCGGTATGCGATATCGATGGGGTAACGCCAAACCGGTAATGCAAAGGTGCCGAAGGGTCGCCCCCCAGTATCGGGAAAAACTATCGGAACTCATTAAAGGATTACTACACCAAGATCATCCAGCCGTCCACCTCGCCATGGGCGTCGCCCATCGTAATCATTAAATTGAAGAACGGGGTGGATATAAGGTTATGCATTGCGTACCGAATGGTAAACCGGCTAACTAAGCTAATGGTTTACCCAATGCCGTTGATTAACTACTTGCTGGAGAATCTGGACAAATTTTATGGTATTTCTCGTTGGACATCGCTAGGGGATTTTGGGTGGTCTCTATGACTGACCGTGCACGGGAGATCTCTGCGTTCGTTACGCCCTTCGGGCTGCTCGAGTGGAACTGAATGCCGTTTGGCCTAAAAACCACCCCGCCGGTTTATCAGCGTCTAATAGATAAGGCGTTGTATGAGCTTTTCAAGATCAAGGCGGACCGAGATCCTACCCTGGTCGGCGAGGTGTTCACCGAGGGTGACCTTGACCCTGACCCCGGCCAAAAACCTTTATTTTTGGGGAGGCGGTCCTAAGTCGATAATATTCTTGTGACGGCTACTACTTGGGATTTGTTATGCGAAAAAGTGGAACAATTGATGCTTACGTGTGAAAAGTGGAATCTCTCGATTAGTGTGATAAAACGTTTCTGGGGAAAAACTAAGGTGACCTATTTAGGTCACCAGGTTTTGGTTGCTGGACTGATATCCAATCCAAAGGATCTGGAGCCTTTGAGTAATCTTCTTTTCCGCGGTCATTGAAGGCCATGCAATCCTTTTTGGGCAGCTTGGACTATTACTGTCGTTTCATCGAAGACTTAGCGATCTATGCTGCTGTGTTGTACGAGTTACGGGAGGTGGATTACCACAAGCTGAGAGAGCAGGACCGGCAAGGGGAAATCCTGACCGTGTCAGCTACTCTGGCCAAAGGGAAGCTGGTCTCGTCAACTATTTCGGCCCATGGGAAGGTGGACTCGTCCGCCCAAGCAGGCAGCTGACTCCCCAACTCCAATGCGGCCCAGCCAGACGACCACATGACCAGGCCGATGGTGGCCTTCGGCATGCTGAAAGCAAAGATGGCAGCCACACCGGTTCTGAGACACTTTGATGTGGATAACGTGCCAGTCAATATCATATATGCTAACAAGTGAGCTATCTCGTCTGCCCTATCCCGTCTGCCCTAGCGCAGGATCATGATGAAGTGTATCGTCCTGTGATGTTCACCAGCCGGACTTTGAAAACCAACGAAGTGAACCATGGGCTGGTGGACAAAGAAGTTTTGGCCTTGCTACGGATTCTGGATGTATGTTACACGATGTTGGTATCCCGCCCTATTAAGGTGTTATCCAGACGATCGACCTTGGTCTGGCTTCTTACAGCAAACGGAATTGGTGGTCGGCTCGGTAGATAGACCGCATTGTTGTCCCAGTGGTGATCAAGTGCAATAAATGAGATGAAGAGGTATTGGGCACATTAGCGGTCAGCATCACTCCAAGGGCAAAAGTGGAAGAAGCACTCAAAAGTAGCCATGACAATCCATCACACTCTTTTCACCGACAGTTGGTCGAGTAGAAGAGTTAATGGTTGTGGAGGCTTGTTACGAGAATTTAATTATGAGCTTGAAAGGGCTTCGACGGGTCAGTTAGCGTCAATAAGGGGGTAGGTGCTTACAGTGCCATCTTGTGGAAGCTACCCGAGTGGAAAGTTGATGGCCACTTCCTCCGACTTAACGCCTGGCATAACAGTGATTGGGGCAGAATACCGGGGACTGCTGCTTTGTTTGGATCTGCTGGCCGGTCAGACACAGGGGCGGATTATTATCTGCGGTGACTCCAGTCTAGTGATCCGACAAATCACTGAGGAGATAGACTGCAAGGCTCCCCGACTAAGGCCGTTGAATGATCGGGTCATGTCATCCCTACGAAAATGACCAGAGCACGAATTGTTAAACGTTAAAAGATACTGGAATAAAAGTGCAGATCACCTGGCCACGCTGGCTATGCGCGACCGAGTCGGAGTCACGTCTTCTGATTCAACCTTGCTATCGGATCCAGCAGAGATCAATCGGTTGCCCGAACTTATCCGATCTGCTGACACTGAGGAAGTGGCGCGGCTGTCACCCGGTTGCCAAAGCGCCGTATACTGGCCGCCTGTTTACCACCTACAGAAGTAAGAAATGAATGGATAGTGCTACGGTTGCGGGTAGAACGGATCCTTAAAGCGCAAGATAAAGAAGAGTGGATGGTAAATCTTAAAGCTTATCTGAAAATGGAAAAGTTGAGGCAGAGCAGGCCAAAGAGTGTTTTAAGATGGCACTAGACTATGAAGTGGATGAGGATGGGTTGTTGTTTTTCTATCGCGATGCTGACCAGCACGAAATCGATAGTGATAAGTCCGCCGGCTATTCGTGCCGACTATCTTGCAGACAGATATCCTCCACCACTATCACGTAAGTTTGGAATGGGGACATTAGGGCATCGGACGGACCTATCATAAGATCAAAGCGCATTTCCACTGACGAGGTCTTTATCGCAGTGTGCCAGCTTATGTGGGATGTTGTCCGGATTCTGAGACAGGGAAAGGTCGGCCGACCATTAAAGGGTAGTCACCTGAAAATATACAAGCCACCTATCCTTTCCAAGTCATTGCTATGGACCATTTCCCATCTTTACTTAAATCTCATAATGGGTATACCGAACTGCTGATCTGGACGGATTTGTTTACCGGGCTGGTCATAGCAAAAGCCATTTCCACCCGTACCGCAAAGCAGGTTACTCGGAGTTATGAAAAATGTGTGTTTATACGTTTTGGGGCAAGCGAGGTCAGTATACATGATAGAGAACCTGGATTTATGGTGGACGTGTTCCTAGCCTTCAACAAAATCTTGGGGCAAAACAGAGAGCGACCATGGCCTATCGTCCACAAGCGAACGGGAAGGCCGAAAGAATGGTACAAACTCTGATTAGAGCGATTAAGATGTATGTGGTAGAGTTCGACCAGCACGACTGGGATGAATACGCCGAAAGGCTGATGTTTGCTATTAATTCGTCGTACGATCGGGTAAGGGGAGACACCCTTTTTTATTGAGCGTACGGATGGGATCCTAGATCCACCTTGGAAGCCTCCATCACAATAGGGTGTACTCGAAGTCGTGATCGGGCACTCGTCGTTGAATGATGGGGGTACAACGCCATTACTCGCTGGCACGTAAAGAAGTAAACAAACGCCTCGAGTAAGCTATCCAGGACCGCGCCGGTCAACAATGACCAGGTCAGGGAGCACGGCGTAGAGCCAGGCTCCCTGGTATGGTTATACCTGGATCAAGTTAACGAAGGTTATGCACGGAAGTTAGCTCATATTCCGTGTAGCAGAGCTGGTCGGGGAGCACGCCGTTAAGCTGGTTACGGCAGGCACTGATTACAATGTTTTTCCCATAGTGCACGTCTCCAAGCTGAAATTGGTGAGACATTTCCCAGATCGCCCGAGTACGCGCCTGGTATCGGAGAATTACAGGTTCGATTTTGACGTGGCCCTGTTGCCAGAAGATAGTTGGGACAAACCGCTGGACCCAGACGAATATGAAGTGGAAATATTTGGGATTCGATCTGGACGGAAGACCAGGTTTGGCTGGACCCACAGGAAATTTTCGATACAGTGGAAAAACTATGAAGAACAATCGTGGGTGGATGAGCTGGTTCTAAATTGTGGGGCGCTGATGAGAGAGTTCGACCGCCGGCGAGCGAGCCGGAATCGTTTCGAGGCCATGCAGACCCATGAAGAAGGTGGGGCTGACCCAGAAAATTAGTCATCCGGTTGGCGGGCAGCAGGTCCGGCCAGATTAGATAATATTGGCCGACCAATCAAATAATGGACAGGAATTAATCTGGTCGGAAATGGGCCAATCAGATGATGGACAAGATCTTTCGAAGTCAGCATGAGTGATGGAGTGGTGAAGCTAGAAATGCGGTTGGATTATGGAAAGCAGAAAAGGTTGTTTCGATATGGGCGATGAACGAATTACGTACTAGCAGAACGAATGACAATCGATGGGTGGGTGAATTGGAGTAAGCTAAAACGAGCAAAATTAACTAGCCCTGCAGGTCATCACTGGTTAGTATAACGAAACTTGTTCTGGAGTCGAGTCACGCTGAGGCCAGGATGGCGGTCGTGGTCATGCCGATATTGGTTACGCCACGGATCCTGCCGGTCGATCTCGGCAAGTGAGGCTTGGAGGGCGGTAGCGCGATGGGGGTTACCTAATCCTTGGATACCAGGTACCGCCTTCAGCTGGCTCCCCACCCTACACCACCCTGCGATTAGCCAGGTGTAACATTATGGGACAAAAGAACATGTCCAGGTCACAGTGGCTGGCTTAGATTCCATCGACGATGAGGGTACATAGGCTGGCCCAGCCCTCGGTCGCTCGGTTGTGGCACTGCTTACGTTCGGCAGGGTATATATCCAGAGCGGGATCCTCACGGCCGGCTTCGCCGAAAATGAACAGGAAGTGAGTGGACTCCCAAAAGACTTGACCGTGGTGGGAGAGAAACCCTGCACATGCACAACGAAGATCGGCGAACCAGCCAACTCGGGGTAGGGCCATATCGGGTATATCCGTCGCCAACACGGTTCACGGCTTGAGAGACAGGACCACATTTAGCTGTGCAGGATTGACTAGGGCAATAAACCAGTCCGAAGCTTGGGGTAACCAAGAGGCTCTCTTGAAATGGTTCACCATATCTAAAGCTTCCTCTGAGGTTTTACCTAGGAGGATGGTGATGATGTCGGTCCCCATGGTCCGCATCATCTCCACCACTGTATCCACATTTCTTTATGGAAAGTGAGGGAAAGATTCCCTCACTAAGTCTTACTGACAGTGTCTCACTGCCCTGATCCGGGTTGGGTCGCAACCTGTACCTACCGTTTCCTACGGCTGCCGTGGGACCTCCCTTCTTTCCCCTCTGGTACATCGGTAGAGTCAGTTCCAGCTCATGGCACTGTTCAAACGCAGTAAAGAAAGCTGGTTGGCTACTTTCCGGCCGTCTAGCGTGCTTATGAAGTAATCCAAATGTTTTCAGGAAGCTTCCGTCCCGCTAGCATCCTTCATGACCGGTATATTGGCTCTCATGCCCGCAACGTTCAGCCGGTGGAGGTACTCAAGGGGCTCGTCCGCTCTCTTCGTGGTGGGAAAATATTGCCGGGCCACTGATATCCCGGATCCACGGTACTGTTCAGCAAATGCTTCCATCAATTATTTCCAATCATCTTGCAGTTCTCGGCTAAGTTGCCAAATCCAGCGCTTTGCTGGCCCCTTTATGGGATATCCGAAAAATTGGCACTTCTCGAAATCCGGGGTCCGTTCTCTCAGAAATGCTGACTTGGTCTTGCTCAACCATCCCCTGGCCTGGTCGTCCTCCATGTCTCTACCGAAAAGTCCTTCCGCTTGGACGACGCCGACATCTTGATCCTAGGTATCTCGCCTGAGTTCGGATCGAGAGCTCAGGCAGATGCCATGTTGGTATACCTAAGTCCAGGTCATCTGAAAAATGGTGGGACTTAGCCGACCTGGCCGACTCCATATCGATGTCACTAAGTGATGGTCTTCTATTAGAAGGTCGGTCGGGTCGGCGACCGGAACGGCGAGCGGGCGGGTCAGTTCGGGGATGCTCTCTATCGGACGAACGGATTCCATGTCTTCATCTACCATGACTTCAGATGCTGGATCGACTTAAAGACATTCATAACGGGATCATACCCCCACCCCCCAAAAAAATATAATTGGTCATCTGTTTTGAAAATATTGATGAAATCGGTTTCGTTCCTAGCTGGATCATGGTACTTGCAGTTCTAAACAGTTCGTTTGCGCACGGTGTTGTACCAGACCTTCCTGGCGCTCCAGCGCTAATGAAGCAGCTATGGTGTTACTCGCTCAGTTTTACCAAACCACAACTAAAGGTTAACCGGATAAAAATTGTCGTTCCGCATGTGATGACTGACGACACGCTGAATAATCTCTTCTATGACATAAGATTCCACAGTATTCCACAATCGCTCGAGCTCCAATGGTGAAAAGCTGCACATGCGTAGGCCCTTGGATACGCAAAAATCGACCGTACGCTAGGGATGGAGAAGCACATTTGCTGGGTACAGATTAGGCTCGTATCTCCTACGAAAGATATTTAATCCCGAGCACATAGATATATATCCAGTCAGTATTTCATTACTGTTCTTTTTACCATCTTTACAATACAATGCGTTTAGACTTCTGATCCAGCGCCTTGAGATCGATTGACCAACAAATTATCGTTTTGATGAAGATGCTGTGTGGCACCTTTGTCTCAAATCTCGGACAATAATGACGATATGTGTCGGCCGTACTTGAAATTTGTATCGTCTTATAGCTGTTACCCATTCTTTCTTCACGTATTAGACACACTTTTCTAAAAACGTTTCTTAGAAGGAACAAATAAATTATATATGTTTATAACTGGACGTGTAAAATTTACTGTTTATAGTTCTTTCAGAGCTACCACGATAGTTAACAGCTCTGCTATCCAGCATTTGAGTGGCTTCTGGGAACGCTGGTACAAATCCCACTCGCCTAGGCTCGCGAAGTGTCCATAGCGCTTTGATGGTTGAAAAGTATTGCTGAGTGGTGTCGGTTTGAGTTGATTCAGTCACTCAAGACCTATCTTCACGTTGGGTCGGCAGCAAAAAATGCCAATCCGTGTCGCATCTGAGCGAGGTTAATCGAACCTTTAAAGCACTGTAAGGTCCAAAAAGTGTGTAGTGTTTTTAAACGTTAACACAAGACAGGGCGACAAAAAAGTATTTTCTTACCCGTCCAAGCAAAGCTACGTCTCGTTATCCGAGATGCAAAATTATGGCGCAAGAAAAATTATTTGTGGGAAAGCAGCTTTTGGTGGCAGATATATGAATGTATCAGCACTGTTATTGTAGAAATTACTCGATTAACAAGTATATTACCGACTCGCAGCGCCATTTTTCATGGCTATTGAAAACAAACACTAACGTTGTGACGAAGTGTACTTGGTCTTTATAATCTTGAGGTGAAACATCACCGGAGCCCTTGTATGGATACACTAACAGCAGATGTTGAAGCAACAAGGTGAATCCAATTTCGATCTCGAGCCCGAACGAGTGATGCTAAAGAATTAGAGCTCTCGTTAATTGCTCATGTATGGAGACACGTCAATATTGATAGACATTCTCCAGGATTCCATCTCGATAGTTCGTATGCAGCAGCAATACAACGTATTAACGGTTATTGCCCGGTATAACTTTGAAACGCTTACGTTCGGGTCGTAGACAAAATGAAATTGGAGAAAACGTCCAACAGCGTAAAGATTCCAGAACGTTCTACCAAATACACAGCCCAAACTGCGATAACAACTTGCGTGGACAAGGGAATGGAGCCTAGCCGCCCCCAGTCACTGTGTCAATACTCTTTTATTTGTAAAGCGCCAAAAAGTCTAGCGTAGAGAGTCGCGAGCCGTACAATTTCACCATCTTCTTTGCAGAGTAGGCCATGAGCCCATCTCGGATCATGAGACGCATGGAACACAGCAGAACTGGGCATATATGGACTACTTTTAGCCAATAATAACGTCTATTTCTGGCGAGATCAGGGCTCATGATCCCTTTAGGAATGCCGCTTCGGCGTCTGTTATTCATGGGAGATGGACTAGTCGTTCTGCCCTATGTCAGGGCGACCAGCATTAAAACGACATTTCTCGTCCAGGTATCGTTCCATCAAAATCATAGTCTGTATGTGGTCTGGCACTTGGTGGCCAGCTTGGGACTCTTCCTTGACCTTTGAAGCCATGTTTCGACTCTGCAAGTCCACTTCCATCTCCTTCTGGTCTCTGCCCGACCATCCTTTGTTTGGGTTCCCCGGTTTGTACCATTCCCCATGGTGGTCGGCCTAGTGGTCCTAGACTCTTCATACCTCAACACTAGGTTGCGGTTGCCACATGCAATGCTCTCTTAGGGCAAACCGTCATACGGGTAATGTCAACGGATGAATTCGACGAATACACCTCCGAAGGAGCTGACTCGTACAAAGCGGGACCAGAATGTCCTCCGACCACCTTACGTAGAGCAGCTGGCAAACGTGGGGTGGCTTTAGTCCTAGCCATCCTCTTCCGCGACCTACTAAAGGCACCAGGTAATTGTGTAGTGCACTGGTCACCTCCTTCAGCTTGTCAGCCTCCAGGTCTTATCACTGCTTCGGATCAACGCATCGGTATTAGTGCCGGCTAGTTTGATTTGGTCGAAAAGCCCTCTAATAAGGACCTTAGGTAGTCGGGAAGAGACGGTACCTTTGAATCCACCTATGATTTTAGGTCTGATAATCTTCAGGGCCCCGTCCATTCACAAAATCTGACCCAACTCTCGGAGGTAGTACGTCCGCTCTAGATCGACTTCCGTGACCTTATACGGTTTAAATTTAATCTCTTCTTCATCCTCCTCGAAATATAGCCAATAATGACCTGCCCCAACCTAGACTGTCTTATAGAACAGGTGGACCGGATCCGGGTCAGCTAGCTTCCATGCCGGTCGTACCCAACCTTCAATTCTTCCTCTTTTTTTTTGTTCTCTGATATCCATTACGCATACTCGTTTTTCGTATCATGGTCGAGACCATGATCCTTCCCGACCTGACTATAGTATAAGCCGGCTCCTTCTGGACTGTAGTGACCTGTACTATAGTCCGGGTCAGCTCCAGCTGGAGCCTCGAGGGGAGTAACTTCTTCTTTAATATCGACCTCGAACTCCCCACGTCCGAGTCGACTATCGCATCTTTCAATCTTCAGTAGCATTTGGGGCGATATACTCACTCAATGCATCCGACACAGCGTCCTCAACATATTTAACCAGTTTTGGTTTTTCGCCCTCTAGGGAATCGCGGTGATATCTAGAGTCACGAAGAGATCCGGGCACGCGCTCCTTTGTTCTTTCAAGGTTAGAACACCCATGGAGGGCCCAGATGGTTGGCTATCGAATGGAGTACTTCGCTCCATATCGTGATCTGGGTCAGCATTGAGCTAAATCGACTGGTCACTAACATCACCTTGGTGGTGATGACTAGAATGTTCCATCTCCTGAAATCTTAGCTTGCGTACCCGTCAGCACTGGCAGTTACGCTCTCCTGGTGGACTCTTTAAAAGTTAAGATGTCTGGTTAAGGCAGCGTGTTAGTATCTATGCATATGTCGGTAAGGAGGAAAATCAAGGAGCAAAGCAAAGTGTAACCGGCAATACATGTAAGTTTGACGACTACTTCATCCGGTCCCCGGGCAGCACGGCTGGCCCCTTTCTGGTGAGCAGTATATGAACGGATGAATATTCTCGGTCTGAAGTGCTTATGGAATTGAATCTGCTACCTGGCGAATCACGAGGTTATTGGAAATACCATTCACCGGACAAGTGGTTCAAGCAAGCCAAGGCGGATGGTAAAATCAATAACCAGAAGGCCATCATGCTGTTTGACTCTGGCGCAGAAGTGTCTATCGTTGACACCACCTTTTCTCGTAAGGTGGGGGTGTGAAATAGATTAGACGAAGCGACAGGAATGTATCGGCATTGGAGAAAGTTCGTACATGACCCAAGGAAGAAACGCGTTAAGATTACGTTGGCTGGGTCTTTGGTGTATTACTTTACCGCCTGGGTAGGTA
>MIQA02007431.1:0-20781 GCA_001887855.2 Sclerospora graminicola | reverse complement strand
AGGCTCCACTGCTAAGATGAATAACAATGGCGCCAGAGGGCACCCTTGTCGAATGCCCGACACCACTTGTATCGCACTTGATAGTTCGCCGTTAACTAGAAATCTCGCCGTCGTTCCTTGGTGAATTTTAATCATGACGTCTATAAAGCGCTGTGAGAAACCAAACTTCTGAAGCACCATCATGAGAAATTCCCGATCAATAGTGTCGTATGCCTTGGCGAAGTCAATCATCAAAACACCTCCACTATTTTCCGCTCTCTTCGTCCTTGGCCCGTTACTGTAGTGTTCCAGCATATCCAGCATGAGTACAACTGCTCTGTCCATCCGCCGGCCATGCACAAACCCTTGCTGTGTGTCCCCGATCAGCCTCCCAGTAAATAACGGACATTGTCCAAGTGCGTTCTGTACTGAAAAATAGTGACACATGATTGGACAAAACAAATTGGTGTTCGGCACATTAATGTTCCGAGATCGAGGAATTCTGGAACACCTCCATGAGGTGTTCTGGAATGAGCACATTTGTACCGAAATCTGTTGGACACCAAAAATGCTTTTAAGAACTGTGGATTATATAGCTACTACCTCTCCTACTCGACGGTGGCATATGCACCTGGGCCATGCCAGGGTAACTGGTCGCCTCCTGCGCCTGTTGGGGTCCAACCACCGTGGTATCCAGATGCGATTTCCAACACGCCTCCTTTGAAGTGCACACTTCGAAATCAGGGAACTGACGCGATGCCCATCAACTCACAGAGTCTCTCCAAACGCGCTTTGTCCAGCGGCTTGGTAAACGCATCGGCGGGTTATCGTCTCCCTTCACCTTGACCAACGCAATTGATCCACGTTGCACTTTCTCCCTGACATACTGCCAGCGCAGCTCGATGTGGCGAGTGCGTCGACTGTGCGTCGGGTTTGTAGCTATAGATCACGGAAGACCTGCTCCTTGAACGACGTGTCGTTCGTCGCATAGAGCACGTCGTCCACGTAGACCAATACAAACACGATCCGATGTCCAAGAGACACGGATCGGTGGCACACCGCTGGAACTGCCACTCCTGGAGCCACCCATTGATCTCGGAGCTCCGTTCGAGACCTGATTGGCGCAAACTATACACTTTTTTCTTCACCACGTACACATCGCCGTCTTGTTCACATGGAAACCTCTCAATCGAGCGGACGTATTGCTCGATTTCCAGCTTTGCGTTCCGGTACGCGGTGTTGATGTCCCCAGAGTACACAATCAGACCCAACTCGGCAGCAATAGCAAACAGCAGTCGAAAAGATGACATTCTCGCTATTGGCGCATACGCTTCACAAAAATTGATGCCCGGCATCTGCCAGTTGCCGAGTGCGACGAGTCTCGCCTTAAAACGAATGCTGTAGCCGTGTGCATCGATCTTGAACGCGTATACCCACATCGTTCTGATCGCTTGTGCTCCATCCGGCATTGCGATGCCTTTTATTTCCTCCAGCACGCCCTTGGCTTTGAGCGTGGCCATCTCCTCAAGTTCGGCCATGCGCGTACTTGGATCGCATGGCTGCTCGTCGGTTATTCGGGATTTTGATGCTGTTCGCTTGAATGGTCTTTCCATCCTTCCCAAGAATCCGAGTAGCCACATTTGTGAACAGCACAAAGTCTTTGTACTGTGCTGGCGGCCGGCCGCCGGCGCTGCGTGGCTTCGCGACGATGTGAAAAGTTAAATTACTACTTCCTCCGTCCCAAAATATAAGGCGCAGTCGACAGTTAAGCAGGTCCCAAAATATAGGGCAGATTATCGATGCAGACTTGACTTAATTATACCAACTAGCTCCGCTAAAGTGCGAACGTTGGTTTGTGCATGGAGGCAAAAGTACGATGGTCTTGGCGAGATTCGCTGCTAATTCGTCGTTCAAGCGTGGATTGTCACGTCTCCCACACTCCCCGTCGTGTGTAGAGCCCGCTTGGATTTCCTCGCTCCCGTATTTCCAAAGGCGGAAGAGCGATCGCTCGGAACAGCCAAACGTGACGGATAAAGCAGGCACAAGTCCCCTTGGAAGGAAAGGTTTTGTGACCGCCGCATACATACGGGCAAGTACGGCTCTGCGCTCATCTGTGATCAAGTTCTTGCGCTTTTGTGAGGGTTATGAGCGGCGCTGCGTCATTTTTAAAATGTGGAGGCTTGGGAACCCCAACTTTTGCTCGTCATATCTCGAGGTCTAGTGCGTCAATTGGTCGCTTCAAAACCCCCGCAAATCAGCAATTAGAGTGTTTTCTATTCCACCGATCAACAGCATGCAGTAGTTTCTGGAAGCCTTAATCGAGAATTTTGAAAAATCAAGGTTGATTGGACTCTGACCATCATACTAAACTGAGAGTAGGCTGACAAAAGTCATGCTTGCGGCTCGAGCGACTTCACCGCTGGTGAAGCGCGACCGTGGTGATCATGCTCGCGTATTTTTTGTCGATCGCGTTAGATGTGCTTAGATGAGCGAAACTATCAAGTCCATGGCAAGGAACTACTTGCCATGAAGTATACACTGACAAAAAATCGGATTTATCTCTTTAGAGATAGACCGTTCATAGTGTATATCGACCATGCGTCTACATACGACCTTCATTTCGCCACACGTCTAACAAAAAATGGCACGATGACTATCTTTCTTTGCCAAGTACAGCTTCAAGGTTAAAGTTGTACACGGCAAAGGTTGGGTATAAACCATCACGTAGACCCGATTATGAGACGAAAACGCCCGTAATTGAAGCAAGTAGTGCGAACGCTATCTGCCCATATTGCCTTTTATATAGCAGGTAGAAGAAGCATACCAATCAGATGATGAATCCCGTCTACTTACTGTTTATTGTCTGATCAGACAAAAGAAGTGGGAAGAACTCCCAGGGTTCTTACGCAACCGTGCATCGATATCGATTGCACGACGGTCTGCTTCCCTACAGCACGTACCGACAAGACGAAAGTCGCATCGTCATTCGAGATGACGATGCCCTCAAACACGATGATTTGTTTGAGATCGATCTCGGGGCATCAAGATCAAGAGAAGACATACGCTACTCTCGCACGCGACGTTTAGTAGGAGAACCAGTATAAGTTGGTACGAACGTACGTACGCAGTTGCGAGACATACCAGCGCGAAAAGCCTGCACAATCTGCGCAGGCCTCACTTCACTCTCTGCTAGTTCCGACAGAGTGTTGGAAGTCCGGTGTTGTTTCGCCCGTCACCAGTCGGAAGACAGAATTTCTGGTCTTTGAAGACCGATTCCGCAAGGCGATTTATCTTGGTGCAGTATCAGCGAGTATCACTTCCGCGAAGACAGCACGAGTATTTGTCGACACGGAATTCCGTTTGCACAGAATGGCTTGAAACATAATCTTGGATAGCAATCAGATATTCACAGGACGTTTATGGCATAAAAACGTTCTCACTGCTTGGCACGCAGCCAAAGATGTCTACTGCGGGCCATTCGGAAACGGATGGTCAGACAGAACGTGTCAATCAAATTTCGGGAGACATGCTGCTTTCTTGCGCGCTTACGTGGAGTAACTATTTGTCACGCACTGAGACACGTGGATGGCGCATGGCATTCACGTAAAATAGTGTTTTCTGAGTTGAAGCATGAACCGAGTGGTTAATCGCAAACTCAGCTTTACTTGGTGATACGTCAAATCTGTGAGCTTCAATTTTAAGCGTCAGGCAAGAAAAGTGTTACTCATGGTCAGCCGGTTTGCAGATGACTGCGACAAGTCAATACAAATGAAACACGAGTTGCCGATCAGGCAACATGTTAAGGCATTTGATCGCGCTTACTGCTGGTTTAGAAGTAGGTAAACGAGGCAACTCGGCTTCTCCACGACAGGAGAAGTATGAAGAAATGGGAAATGTATTTTCTGTCGTGTGTACAACACAAACGAAATAGGAACAGATTTAAAAAAATCATTTCTGTTTCATAAAGAAATTGCAAATGCATCTTCTATCGTGTGAATAGCCCAGAACAAATCGAAAGAGATTTCAAAAACCTTTCCATTTCTGTTTCAGCCAAAACAGCTGAAACTGCCACGCAAATACATACATTTGCAGCGCAACCAGCAAATTAAGAATAGAGGACTAACTGGTAATAAATCAATAGATGACTTTGTATTAAAGCGTCATGCTGTAATGTGGTTCGTAAGAGACGCAATATCATTTTCTTTGGACAGACAAAACCGAATACACAAATGGAAGGAAATCAAACAAAAACGTGAATTCGTGTTGCTATCAATTACTAATTTGCCTTCATGCAATCAGCAAGTTCCAAGTACGGCAGTTGCTGTCAACCCGTTTAAAATCCAGCGTATAAGAAGAAATGTCTATACGTTAGACATTCCCGCAGTGATTAGGCTGCACCCGACGTTTTACGTCGAGCACTTTAAATCTTACACTTTGGCACGCCATGAAGCATCTCCCCGGTGTAACACCAGATCTACAAAAGCGAACGGTAGTATATCAAGAGAACCCAGCAGACATTAATGCTCCATCTGCTACCCATCCATCTTCTATTGAGAAGCAAGATTTACATTCAACGTATCTTGTCAATCTAACCGACTCGGCATCGAGGGTGGACTGCTCTGGTGAAGCAGGTTCAAAATACGTAGATGCAAGTGGCTCACATCACAACGCTGAGTGGTGGTCGCAAGATCATCCGCCGCATTCAAAACGTGCTGAAACCCCGCTAACGTCAATTTGGCAGAAATTACATTTGTCCTTGTCAATGGCGTGATATAAAAAGGATTGTCGTAAACAAAAACGGCACCAATCGGATGGATTCGGCTGGCATCTTCGAATTTGGCTGGACGCAAACATCCAAATGGTACAAGAATGTCAGAACTGGATCCGAAATAGTTCGAAGAAGCTTTTTCTTGTAGCTGAGTATGACAAAAACATAAACATAGCTAAAAAGGTTGCTTACGTGGGTTTTATGCCACACACTGATTGAATGCCACAATTGTTTTGGGAGTTGCTTAGGAGCAGGCAAACCAAAGTCAAAGAAGTGATGGTTGTTGAGCGACTTTGATTAATGTGAAGGGAACTACAACAAAATAATTTTCACTTGGCACTGGTTGTTCCTGTTACCGACTGGGACCCCTCTTTTGGACACTAGAAAGTGCATTTGCTACCGATTGGACCGAATCGGTAACCATTAATCGGGAAATGTACAAACTGACATAAAACGCGACTATACGTATAGCTGGATACTGACTCTGTAGGAAAACCAGGGCCCTCTTTAAACCAACCACGTGTCAATCCATTCGATGCAAATAATTTTAAATTTTTGAGTTTAAGCTAAACAGTTGCCAGAATCTCCTAAGCCATTTTCTTCTCATACTAAAAGTAAGTTTAAAAGTGCGGTCTTGATTCAAGGCAGAGAGAGGGCTTCACCTCACTCTGTCGCCAATATTGCATGCAGGTAAACAGTTGCCAAAATTCTCTAAGTCATTTTTTCTTATACTCAAAGCAAGTTTAAAATTGCTATGTTGACTCAAGGCAGAGGGATGGCTTTACCTGACTCAGTCACCATCCTCATATCAACAGAACACTTACGTTATCAAGCTGCATTATACTTAGCAACTAAATATGCAACCATATCGATAAAAACACTACACGTCCATTAATTTTTTATCTCGAATTGAAAACTACAAACATATCATCAAATATCGATAGCGAAAGTACTGCAAGCTTGCTTGATTCAGCGGGCCAGGATTTTTGTCATGGACGAAAGACTCGGCAGCAACAAGTACATAAATTCCACAGTTGTAATTATCCAATTGCGACCCGATTGCTGAGTCGAAACGGCGGATGCGGTACTGCGCAGGTCAATTCGTCGAAAGAATTCGGCGGAGTTTATCGTGTGTAAAAAGATATGCCTCGTGCGCATGGCTGGAACTCATGGGGTCGTAATAACAAATTTCTTGAGTGTTCATCCGCGCAAACACGCAACACCAGTGGTTGCTGCCGAACGGTAGCGGAAGAATAGCATAGACGGTACCTCCTTCGAAAGCCTCACTCGTATCCTTATCATCCACGCCGATAGCACCAGTGAGTGACGGCAAAACTACGACCACGCGGCTATTGTCTTGAACATTCTTTCTAAAGCGAAATGAAGAGCGGCGTCGCTCAATTGCATTCACCCAGCAAAGTCCACAATATTGACCTAAATACGAAAAAGTGACTCCAAGTTAGAAATTACCACAAGAAATAAATGACATAAACGTACCTTCTCGGTTTGAAATTGGATTGATTTTAGTGCTGGTACAATATCCATGTGTTTCGATACTTGGAAAACGTGTTCAAATAATTCACCAATTTTAACATCCACCGAGCCTACCCAATCGATAGCAAATTCAATCTGTTTTATTCTTTCCGTAATACGACGCCACGTGCGCATGGGGTTTAAAGTCGAAGTGTCGAACACTCCGATCTCCGGTACTTGGATCGCGACTTGGTTTTCTGCGAGGCCAGGGGTTCCTCTTTGTAGACGAACGAATTGCGAAGCACATTTCGAAAAGTATTGACTTCGTTAGAACATGAGACAGGTCTTCTACATGCATGGGCTTGTTTTTGCTTCTTTCATCCAGTTTAAACGGTTTCGATTGCTTGGTCTCTTTCTTAATTGAATGAACCCAAAACATTCGACAACTTTCTTCGCTGTATTGAATGTGCGTCGCTGCGCATAATACTCTGCATGGTAGCAAGGCCGACTTGGTCGTGGTACATCTGCGAAGCTTCTTTCGCGTACTGGGCACTTGTCTTCTGTTTAGCTCGCGTTGCCTTTGATTCTATTTTTCGTCGACCACGTGCTTGTGGTGGACTCGAAATAACAAAGTCGGAACAGCTACCAACATAGTCTTGAACCTGGACCTGAGTGGCTGGGACATCCTCTTCCTCAACATCTTTAGTCGGTACCGCTACACACTCATCACTATCTCCACTGTTAGATCCAATCTTTAGTGCAACCGACTCGTCCACGTTTCCACCCGTAACATCTATAGTCGGTACCGCTACACATTGATCACTATCTCCACTGTTAGATCCAATCTGTAGCATAACCGACTCGTCCACGTTTCCACCGGTAACATCATTTGTTTGCACAACCGACTGAGATCTTTTTTCCCTGCACACTTGGAGATGCTCTAACAACCGAGTTCTCACTGCCATCTTGACTTGTCTGTGCCGCGGACACATGGGGATCCGTATCGATGCAATCTGATTGCATTTCCAGCGCTAATGCAAGTTCATGGTGTTGTCTCATAGTCATCATATATTCAATTTTCTCAAGCGTCGCGAGAGCTGCCCAAAATTCGTTGGTACCGATCTCACTTAGTCCTTGGCTGATTACAACGCCGACTTCATTTGCTGCCTTGAACATACGTTTTTGATCCCATGGAGGTTTGACCCAAAGGGAAATCACGACTTCATTAAATGCTTCGGCAGAGGCATACTCGATTGTTGGCTCGCTCCGTACCGACGAAATTATCCACCGTGAATGTAAAAGGTGAGTTGGGATCACTTGCTCGAAATACAAAGCCTTGCGAATGTAAAATACATGTTGACATAAACAGGCATGAGCATTCCCATTTGTTTTCTCCACGTTATATTCCACGTTGGGTTCATCACGTGCCTCGTCGTCGATGACCGTGCTTTTAATGAAAAAGACGTTCATGATTCCTTCGCAAAATTGATAATTGGCCACACTCGAAATTGCAAACGTGTACTCCTGGTAAATCAATTCGCATGCGTGATCACTTACTATGTCAGCAGCTTGTGTCATTTCAGCGTCGTATGTTGACTTCCGAACAACAGAAAGTTTATTTATGCGCTGCAAAAGTCCTTTTCCACGACACTTTGGTAATACATAATCGATCCAATGCAGTCGTCGACGCTGGTAAATGAATCGAAACGTCTTTCTGTTGTCTCCATGATGACTCTAGCCGGATGTTGGTGTTGTTGCCAACTGTAACAGCGTTCTGGCGAGTGTAAGCACACCACATGTCCTTGCAGTTGTCCCAGTTTTTGTGAAGTACGCGTCGAATTTATTCTGGAGTGTGTTACTCGAGTCGGTGGCGCTATCGTCTGGGGAATAACATGTCTCATAATCGCGATCGGTGGTGTTACCGATCAAAGCAGTGCTGTCTGTTTTCAGGCGAAGTAGATGTTTCATATACGTCCGGTGCTTTGTGTACTCTTGTTCAGCCTTCGCACACACGAGCAACTCCACTAGTCCCCTCAGTCTCTCTTTTTCCATGCCGTAGATCCATATTCATCAGACGTAATTTTTTCTCGAAGCCACTTTATGACGTGGAACTGGCACAGTAGTATCCGCGCAGAGGGAAGAGCAGCAGTCATAACAGACATTTCGGTAAGATCTTTATCAATAATTACGCACTGCACGGCAGTAAATGTGACCCATGGTATTTGCGCAGCCCCACTATTCTCCCACCCACACTAATGACACTTTTTACTGTAGCTACGCCCCTAGAAGATGCTTCCTTTAAATTATCAAATCAAGAAACAGAATGGCTGACACCGTGTCATACACTTAGGCCGTGTTCGAGCCAGGTCTGTATTTGCTTAAAACGTGACCTTAGACTTCATGTCCGTTCTCACCAAGTCCTGATTTGTATAGTCTCCGTTTACTTGGCCTGGCAAGGGAGGTTTATCGTAAAACCTCGTCTAACTCCAAATCTACTTTCTTCTACAAAAAGGAAGCCCTCCTTTTAATACATAATATGTCTAGGGTAAATCATAATAGGTGCCTCAAATAAAAACATTGCTTAAACCGTGTTGTGGGACATAAATCAACCACTATCTGTACGGTTGATGCATATGGCGACTGTTGAAGGTAATCTTAGATGTTCTGGAATCCTGCTCTCGAATCCTCGGCATCGTCGATGCAGGTCATGTTGTAGATAACTCTGAATGGTTACATTCCATCTTCCATATTACGTTCAAATGTACAAGCTGCTCACCGAGATTACAGGTAATGAGCACAAACTGTTCAATCAGCACGAGATTTGGACCAACGACAGCTACTTCCTATGAGAATTCAACGCCCGCAAGAAAATGGTGTTGGTCATATCGCGATCAAGCTAGACGTCTCGTGAAAGCATAATTCTGGTGGATGGAAAGTCGCCTACATGAAAGCCTTGGCTATGATCGTGAAAATGTGAGTCTCAGTTACCAATATAGGATTCGAGATGTGCGTACAGCAGTGAAGTCTTGGTTTAAGCTCCAAGATTTCTTAGTGAAGCGCAATTTGCACAATCGTGTGCAGTTGAGGAAGCATCTGTATTAGTTTCTGATGACGCGTGGAGATAGCCTGATGTATCAACTCACTCAGTTTTGAAGAATATCTCTGTATGAAGATGGAAGCTGTTGGTGACGAATCTCTAGGAGGACGAGCAAGGAGGATGAGCGCTTGGCTATCTTTCTTGGCAGCCTTTTGTCTGAATATGATCTCATGGTGAAGATTATGGAGTCTCGCGAGAATGTTGATCTGATAACTGAAGGTGACTTTTAAGATTCTTTTACTAGTGGTCGTGTCAAAGATCATGCTCCCGCTGAGCGTCGCTTTGGATTATGGTACTACGGACCATCGCAATACCTTTAGCGGGTACCACAGAGTCATCAATGGTCTGGATGGTCGGTCTATGGCTGTGATCGAAGCACTGCATGCGATCTCGAATGGCGAGGCGCCATTCAAGATCGTATGTGTCTGGTTCTCAACATCGCAATATGAACTGCTATGAGAGTGGCCAAACTGGTCACAAACGTAATGGGTTCCCGAAACCCAAGCGTGACTCGGACCCCAGTCATTTTGTATTCTCAGCGGTGGGCTCGGTGATTCCGGAAAACTCCGGAAAATAGT
The DNA here is from genome assembly GCA_001887855.2 of Sclerospora graminicola. Classification (NCBI taxonomy): domain Eukaryota; phylum Oomycota; class Peronosporomycetes; order Peronosporales; family Peronosporaceae; genus Sclerospora; species Sclerospora graminicola. The sequence continues at coordinate 10,886 of MIQA02007431.1, read as the reverse complement.
TGGTTGGTTGATCCTCGTAGGATTTATCTACGTGACAATTTGTGCGAGATGAAATTGGGTAATAATGAGCTTGACGTCCTGGTGGTCAGTGGACAACGACTCCATGTTAGGTTGTTCGACATAAGTTGCTGAAATGGATATACTATTGAGTTCTGTGATGTGATGTATACTACTGGATTGGATCGTCTGTTACTGATAATCAATCTCGGGCGGCGGAAGCAGCCGGGGTGAATTTTGGTGCGAGGACATGCTCGGTGATGCTCAGTGGACACAATGTTGCTGTATAGAAGAAGTTGGAAAATTGTACGTGCTTTTAGTCGCTTCTCGGAATGATGGTATGATGGCGGAAGATTAATTTATGCTATGGCATGTTCATATCGGACATGCTAGCAATGATTTGATTATCGACGATTAGTGTAGGCAAGTGATAAGTTGAATGACGTGTGTGAAGGATGTGCTTGTTGCAAATTGTGCGTAGCCAAGCACGCTCCTACCTTCGGAAGTAGGGTGAAGACGAGCGGTCCACTTAAGAGTGTGCATTCAGCTATTATGGAACCGATAGAGACGGTATCCAGAGGGGTAGCTTGATACGCCCTTGTCTTTGGGGATGACTGGTCACGCTACGTAAGGGTGTACTCACGCAAGAAGAAGAGTGAAGCATTTTTAGCAAGTTCAGAGAGTACTAGTAATTGATGTAAGCCATTTGGATAGCGTATGGATAATGGTAGTGAATTTTGTAGTAAGAAGTTTCAAGAACTCCGCAACGCGAACAACATTGTGAGGTAGACGAGTGCGTAATACTCGCTGAACAGAACGGATTCGCAGAACGTACGAACTGTTCCGTCGCAGAAATGGCACTTTTCATAAAGTACCACCAGCACCCGCCGAAGGAATGGTGGGGTATAGCTCTGACGACTGCTGTGTACCCGATCAATCGTTTGCCGAATACCGCGCGCCGCGAGATTACTCCGTCTGAGCTATTGTAAAAAAACCATCGTTGAAGCACGTACAGTGCTCCTGAGGTCTTTCACCTTTGCTATCTATGAACTAAATCCTAAAGAGAATTTTTGGCAAAGTCAAGCCGTTATTTGAAAAAGTATTAGTAGCGATCAAGCCCAACATAGTGATGATTTTTCCACCAGTTTGGGCGATAATACACAAAAAAAATTATAAAAAAACAATTAATCTGTAAGCCTTGGCACTTCGAAAGCTTGGTTCTCGTGCTTTTGTCTACGTTGACAGTGAGAAACGCTCTAGATGGGATACATAAGGCTCACAAGTGTATTATACTTGGCTACTCGGAAATCTCGAAAGCGTTTCGTGTGTGAGTTATGAAAAATAAAGTTGTGAATATGTCTCCTCAGTCTCTATCGATGGGTGATTATCCGAATGGCGATAATGAAGACGGTGGTGGAAGACCCGTGGAAGTGGACCCGAACGATCTCGGTGGAAGGGATAAATGGAAATCACCATCGACGATTTACTTCCAGTATCACCAGAACAGACGCCAAGTCAAGCTCAAGCTCTTGTGCAGCAGCCAGTAGACACTGTGCAACCGGTCAGTCGATCAATAACTGAGCAGGTATCGTTGCCTCAACGTCATGAAAGCACTCCCTCATTGACAGTATATCCCAGTCGTAATCAGCAATTTCTCCAAGAGGAGATAGTCGGCTTGTCTTTGGTGGTTCGTTTGCTCAAATTTGTCGTGCACTTCGAAAATCCAATGGCCTGCTGCTCAAGTGCCTCGTTTGGAGTCGTCCCATCAGCTACAAGCACTACCTTTGCCTGTGTCAAGCGACACGCAACACGGTGTACATTAACTAGTCACTTAGACCAGTGGCAACAACACAAATCATGTTGAGAATGATAAGGAAGAACGCGGCCCTGAACAGCTCAGAATCACGGACGGCTACAAATGGATCTATCATCGAAGAAGTTCCTTGTAATTACGAAGAAGCAATGGATTTACCCAAAGCTGCAGAATGGAAGGAAGCTATTCGCCGATAGATAAAATCGTATATCAGAAACACACGTGGGAAGCCATTCGTCGACTATACGGTGTCAAGGTAGTGAGTTGTCGCTAGGTCTTTGCCATTAAGAGGGACACTGGCGCAAAAAATGTGCGCTTTAAGGCCAGATTGGTGGTGCAACGTTTTTTTACCCAGGCCTTTGGAATCGACTACAGGGAGACAGTAGAGAGAGCCTGAACTCCATCCGTGTGCTACTAGATTTTGCATGTCAGCCCGGTTCTGTCGTGCTTCAAAGTTGACATCGAAGCCACATTTCTGACTGATGTTCGACGAGATGAAGTCCACCAGAAGGTATCAATATACCAGACGGCATGGTCTGCAAGTTGCTAAAAGGAATCCAAATGCTGAAGCAGGCGGAGGTAATTTGGCACCAGACAATAATGACAGCTTGTGTTTTCAGTCAACGTGTCGGACCCATGCGTCTTTTGTGCCAAGGTCCATTTCCGACTTTTATTGCCAAGAATGGGATGATCATCTCATTACGTGCGCTATTAAGAAGCGTAGTTAGTACCGTGAATTCAAGTAAAGTATGCTGAAACTCGTGGCACTCTGCGACTGTCCCACTCACACTTCATCAATCGACTGCTATACAAGTTTGGTGGAACAAATAGATACTGTGTGCATAACCCCAGTGTGATAATCAGCATCGTGAGAACGAAAAGACAGCAAGAATGTGGACAAGAAGCGTTCACGTGAGATAACTGGCTCGCTCCCGTACATTGCGAAATGAACATCTGTGTGGCTGTTGGTACACGGGATCAGTGGTACTAATGTGTAGAAGTCCGGTGATTTTTTCCTCAAAAAAGCAACGAACAGGAGCTTTGTCATCCACAGAAGCAGCGTATGTGGTATTATAGTCGCGGTACAAGAAGTCTTCTTGTTGCGGCAGTTTCTGATCGAACCTATGGTTGTACGAAGACGATGTTCATTAACAATAAGGCTGCAATCGCGATGGCTGAGAACGTGGGATATCTGTCCCAAATCAAGCATAGTTATCTCAAGTACCATTTTGCTCGTGATGTAGTTCGCGATGGTGTGATTTGTCTTGAACATGTACCTACAGCCGTCCAAGTTGCAGATTCCCTGACCAAGATGATTCCAACACTTCAGTTCATAAACTTTTCGCTATGAGCAGCAACAGTGAGTGCTTGATGACGGTTGAGGAGAAGCGTAAGACATGTATCAACCCCCATTTGGTTGTATTTTATGGTTTATGCTACGTCGGAGTTGAAGGTGATCTTAGATATTCTAGAATCCTGATCTTGAATCTTCAGCATCGCCGATGCAGGTCATGTTGTAGATAACTCTGACAGATCCATCTTTCCATCTTACGTATATTTCTACAAGTTGCTCACTACATGTTGTTCAATCGCAGTCTATTTAGTAATTACCTATTAGCTACAATAAAATCTCTGAGTGCGCGATCTAAACCCACATCCGTCTCTGATGAACTATCCACCTGTGAAACAGGTAGTAAAACACTGTGTTCATCACTTGACTGACCCTGGTAATTCTCTTGCAAACACTCCAGACCGATAAGCATGCGTATCCCGCGAAGTCTGGTCGCTGTTCTGCTCCTTTCGAAATAAGCCACTGCTAACAACTGCTTCATAGTTTTTGACCAGATCAACTGTAATTGTTCTTACGCGCTTCTCTGAATCCCTTTATGGACGCGTTCGTTTCGCATAAACCACAACAACGTAATTCCAAGCGAACAAATTCCTTTCCACACGCGTGCAAGCGCTTCCTTACACTCCTCTGCTCTCTTTCCACATCTCATATGCAAACAGTGCATCAGTGCCTCCGAAATTTCCGGCGGTTTGCGAGTTGCGACGTTTCTCCTATATTGTTCCAGCTCAGCATTCGAGACACTGCGCCCGTTCCAACATTTTAAAAGTCGGGCCCACAATTGTTTAGCCCGACTGCACCCCCACACAATATGTGTGACCCCTTTCCCAGGTGTTTTACACTGCTCATCCAGTGCACACCCTCCTTGTGTAGAATATCCATCATAATAGACATTTAATTGGAACGTAGCTGCTCGATAAATGCTCCACAATTGATAGTCAGATAGCATGTGTTCATGCTTCCAGAGCTCCGAAGGTGTCTGCTCCTGCATATTCCAATTCCATTCTGACTTTTCTCGCATGCGTTTCCAGCGATCTCGTACTCTTGGAAGTGCACTGGATAGCGCCTGATAATAGTATCCGCGAAAAGAACGTCTGATCCAACCTTTCACCGCGCAAATGTTTACCCCTTCTTTGATCGACCAGGGATAATTGTGCAATCTTGGGTGTGCCGCAAACACAAGTCCCTTCAACTGTTGATGTTCACCCAAATCGCTGTCCTCATTATTGTTGTGTCTAATCCTTGATTTGCCCGCTGGTTCATCCCAGTAAATGCCGTCATCACGCTGTCGCAACGTCCACATTTGACCAGTTGATGTACATGTGCCTGTCACTTCTCTTGCTGTGTCAAACTTCCATGCCACTGATTTCCATTGGTCGTGAATGTTCAGAAGCTTCGGTCGTCCCGCCTCCCCGATTTCTTCGCCAATCTCCACCCTCGGCGAGCACAAGATTATACTTAACAGCCATCGCCCTACCATCCTTCGAGAGTGACTGATCTGTTCCGTTCCTTGCACTGTCCAATGATACGTGGCCCTCCCGACTCTTCTGATGTGTAGGTCCTTAATGGTAGACTCCGGCAGTTTCGCAAATTTTGATGGTGCCAGTACATCCGCGTTCTCGTCCCTGATCCAGGGGTTGTTACACCACAAAAAGGTTCCCCAGAAAGCTTTAAGCGTTTGTCTGCCATACTCGTGCCAGTCAATGTCGTCAACATCAGCTTGTACTTGGACTTGCTCTCCTCGACGCAGGATTTCCTTCGAACTGACTGGCTGTGTGACACATTTCCTATGTAAAACGGCTGAATTAACTGTCACGTACCTTTCTATCAGTGGTACTTCTTCATGCGATGGCCCTAAAGCCCTCGAGAGGTGGAAAAGCACCGGTGACAACTTCTGCCCCCTTCCTGTAGTTTTCCTCCACCCAGTCGTCCTACATGGAGACACCCACACATTAGTATTATCCGGTTTAACCAAGTGACACCAGTTTTGCCACGCTTGCGTATATCTGTCATTCGGCTCAAGTAACCACATCGTTGCCTCCTTTACAGCTAACGTGTGGATAGCGACTGGGATCGAAATCAGCCCTAATCCTCCCGGATGTCTTGGTATGAACAGTAGATGTGGCGACATCTTGTGGCGTCCCGGTTCACATGTTGTCTTGTTGCTCCAGATAAACTTCTTCTGCATGTGGATAAGATCCTTGTACGTCTGCTGATCCGGTTCGAAAACTTTTGCAGTAAAGAGAATAGCTGGCAGTGCGATCGAGTTGAAAAGGGTGACACGTTCCATTACCGACGTTCCACACTTCGTAGCTGTTAGTAACCTCCGTTGTACTGCCCGTATACGCTCAGCCCAGTTAGCTTCAGCCATGTTATGCTTACCCACTTGATAACCCAGGTATCGCACTGTGTCGTTCTCCTTTATCAATGGAATCCCCAATTTCTCTAACCGTGACGATGCCTGTCCCAGCGGGAGAATATGACTTTTTGCAGGTTGCATTGTCAGACCGGATAATTTTCCAAAACGCTCCAAAATTGTTAATGCCTCTTCAACTTGGTCCTCTTTTGTGAAGAAAATCGTGGAATCGTCCACAAATGCTGAAAAAGTGTGTGCCCGGTGCGAAATGTCTCCTCTGATCGTTACTCCTTGTAGCCCTTGATGTTGTTCTATCGCCATTCCCAGAGGCTCCACAGCCAATATAAACAACAAAGGTGCCAGCGGACACCCTTGACGTATCCCCGAAATTACCGGAAACGACTTCGATAGTTGACCATTCACTAGAAATCGCGCTGACGTTCCGTGATGCAACGCCTTCATAAGTGCTATGAAACGCTCCGAAAACCCAAAACTTCTCAAAGTCGACATCAAATAGTACCGATCCACTGTGTCATAGGCCTTAGCAAAATCCACTAGCAAAATACCACCGTAATCACTTGATTTCGTCTGCTCTTGATCCTGCTGCTGCTGTAATATATGCATCATCATCACAACTGCACGGTCCATCCGTCGTCCATGTGCAAATCCTTGCTGTGAATCGCCGACTAATCTCCCGAAAAACGCTTGTAACCGCGACGCTAAGATCTTCGCAAATATCTTGTAACTCGTCTGTAACAAAGATATGGGGCGATAGTCCATTGCATTAGTTGACTCACCCTTTTCTTGAGTGGAATGATCACTGCTTCCAGAAACGAGTCAGGTGGCTGTGCCCCATTTAGTACATCGTTGTACACTTGTAACAAATCTGGCATGAGTTCCTCTACAAAATCCTTGAAGAAGTCGTTATTGATCCCGTCGGGTCCACCAGCTTTCCTTCTTTCCAATCGTTTGATCGCTAGTTTAATGTCTTCCGCCTGTATTGGCGCCAGCAGACTGTCGTTTTCCACAGAGGAGACTCGCCGGTGCTCCCAATCCTCCACCAACGCCTGGATCTGCTGTGTCACCTCCGTGTCCTGTATTTTTCTATGTACTGCTCCAAGTATTTGCTGCCAAGTCCACACAAATTTATCTGGTATGGCATGTCCTGTGCTTGTGTATCTGACTGGTCCTGCAAAATGATCTCCTCCACTCGTTGATCTCTCTCCCACGTCGCTGTTCGCTGATACAGCCAACGGAGATTCTCGTTAGACCGACAAAACCGTCTTGCAATCCTTACCTGATTACACCTTGTGACTTCATTTTCCGTTATCTGCAAAATTTGATCTCGACTTGTTACACGTCCATATAGTGCCTGTTCCAGATGTTTTGCATGTCGTCTCCTCCTTTGCGCCACTCTCGACCTTACCCTTATTATAGCCGCTACCCACGAATCCTTGACCGAGTCCCACCGTGCTGCCCCGGCTGAGTCAATTACATCACAAGTCTCAATTAGTTCCTTAATTTCCACTTGCACTCTTACTCCCCCTGCCCCTCGGATTGGGTATTGTAATCGGAAATGGTGGTTTCTTGTTCTTTGTTGTCTGCCCCGGGGTTGACGTACGAGAATCTCGACTTGATCATGATCCGACGGCACACCGGGCATACTGGTACTGACTCGATTGACCCACTCAAATTTCCGTTCAGAAATGTAGAATCTGTCGATTCGGCTGGCTGATTCCCCACGCCAAAACGTGTAGTCTAGAACATTCTCCCTATCTTCGTATCGCCCCGCCGTAAACTGTACCACTGCTGCGTCCTGCATCTTCCACCTTAGAAGTAGTCTTGTCAGCTCTGGGCATTCCGTGGTTCGTCTGCGCATGGGCCCCGTTCTATCTAACGGTGGGGATTCTACACAATTAAAGTCCCCACCTAGAATCACGTTTGAGTGCTGGTGTAGGTTCCACGTCTCAATGCCTTTGTAAAACTTCGCCCTTTCTTTCTCGCTTGCCGATGGCGCATATATGTTTACGCACTTCCAGTCGTTAATCTCCACCGCTATGATCCGCTCCGACCAGCCGCTAATCCGCCACGGTCGTAATGTCCATCCTCGCCTCGGTGTTAGTAATATTCCCACGCCCCCTGTCTTTTTCAGCGCTACATTCCAGAAAGCCAAACGGTGAGTGACATCCGTATGATTCCACATACGTTCCCATTGCGTCGTTAGATCTGCGGCCTCCGTTCTACTTGTGATGTGCGTTTCTTGAATCAGAATACAGACGGGGCGTGCTTTCACCGGTAAGTTCCTCCACGATTGAAGCCATGCAAGCCTGGATCCTACCGAGAAACCTCTAACATTCTGCGTGATTACTCGAAAGTCCGACTCTCCCCTGCCTTCTTCTGTCCTGTGTTGGCTGACATCCCTCGTCTCTGTCCTCGCAACCGTGATTCTGCTATATCTATCCATCTCTTTGATAATTGCCGATATGTTCTCCTCTTCCGTGTTGCTGCGTGTCTTGCCCTTAGTAGCAATGAGGTGCTTGTGCACCTCGTAGCTTGACTGAGTTCGCCTGTTCCATATCGACGGATTCTGGTTCCCTGTCGGTCAGAGAGACGTTAGTTAATGTTGTTATGAAAAAATCTGTCATGTCCATCCACGCAGAACTATCGTCTTCCTCCAGCCTTTTTGCTAACACGCGAAAACCGGGTATTCGGACGCGGACCGTCTGATAACGTCTGATCTTCACCCATATTGGATCCTTCGGGAGTGCCGCTTCTCCAATTATCGCTGCTATTTGTTTGCTATATACATGGGCACACAAAGCCGTGAAAGCAAATTTTAGCTGCCTATGAGGTCCACACAACTGCCACAACGGATTGTCGCCATAATTGAGCTCCTTTAGGGTCTTTCAATGGTGCCCACTTGCTCGCATCACTTCGCGTTGTTTTTCGTCCCCTAAAATACTTACGCGCTGAGCCCACTCCGTTAGGAAATTCTCCACTTCTGACTGTGCTCCAGCTGAGGTTCCCAGGGTGATCAACTCCTCCCAAAATTGGCGCCTCCAGCCTTTCGCCATTTCGACTAACACTTCGTTACTAAGTCTCCTGATGATGATGTGCGGCTTGTCACTATATTCCATGAGTTGTGCAAGAGCGAGGCTGTCCTTCCTCACGGCTTTCAACCACACGTCTGGCGATGCATTTACTGTCGGGAATGGTGCCACCTGCTGATGTGGCCATACCTGACTCATCGAATTCCACACCTGCTCCGCTAGGGATTCTGTACCCCCGGGAGGTTCTATGTCCATGTTCTCCAACCGACCCGCTGCGAATAGATCCTTCTGCACCGCTTCTGTGCCTACTGTCCCTTCCTTCTTGGAGGACTGGAAAGCTTCGTCGACCGCCCGTTTTTTTCGCGTCCGCTGCTGCTCCGCATCTGCAATGTTCTCGCTATCCTTGGAGTCTTCTAACTGTGCCCTCACAGAGACGTTTGACTCAACCCCTTGTTCTTTCCCCGGCTGGTCTGTCAGCGCTAATGTTCCATTTGTGGTGTTGTGCCACTCCCTTAATATATCGATTGATATAGTGTATGTTTTTGCCAGTATTTGGCATACCGACTCTTTCTCAACGTCTGCTTGTAATAACTCCGCTTGTCTATGCTCCGGCAGGTACATGGCTGTTTCCACTAGAAACTTCAGCAATCCGTGATGCCGAGCATCCTCTTCCCGGAGTAACTGTTCAACTTGCGCGCGGATCAGCTTTCCTGGCGACCAGTCCATGGGGACACTCACCACTTGTCCCCTTGGTACGGTCGATCCTTCCTCTCCTCGCGTCCGCTTATTCGATCCTCCACCTCCAGCTGCTTCCAACATCTCCACGTCCTGCTGTAGTGGAACTATCGTAGTCTCTCCTTCTGTCGTCCTCCAGCCGTGGACGTAGGCCTGATAGTGAATGTTCTCAAAATGTAGAACCAGGGGTAGCTTACCTTTGCCTTCCTTAACCGCGTTTTTCATCTTGATCACTTCTTTGACGCATTGCCCTAACGAGATGGGAAATTCTCCACACGTGGCAAATTTACGCCGTTGTTGCACCCTAATTTCTGGCGCGAAGTGAATAACCCCTGGTGTCCCGCTTGCCACATCCATGCTTATCACAAATATGTGTCTTTGTAGGAGCGTACCTAAGCAAATTAGAGTGTCGTTACTCCCCCAATTCTGACTACTTACCATCGCATCTAACGCAGACGGACTGTTGCCGTAATCCTTTAGATACTGCTTGAACTCCAGTTCAGATTGTTTAGCCGCCATTTTTTCGTATCCCCTGCCCAAGCTGCGTAACGTCTGTTTGCGTACCCCGGCCGGGAACTTCGCCTTAAAATCCGACATTCCTCTCGCTGCCCCTCCTTTTTTCAAACACGCCGTCGCCTGTTCTAATATCTTGGGGCTGTCTTCAAGTGAGGAGTTAAAAAGTGCCTGCACGACACTATAAGCTTGACAATTCCCGGTCGCTGGGGTCCTCACTTGTTGCAGCCCCATCGCCAATAGCGCATCGTTTAAGTTTCCTTCCTGTACCGCTACCTCTGGTTCTGCTTCCCACGTAAATGGTTGTAGTTGTCCTTCCGTCTGGGACAGGGTCATACTGTACGTCCCTAGTTCCGCCTTCACTCGCGCCTCTACAATTAACACATCTGAGTTATCCTGTTGTCGTCGTTGCGCTCCAACTGTGCCGCGATTTTTATTCTTGGGTCCAGACAAAATTTTTGTTTTTACCGGTTTCGGTTCCGGTTCAGTTTTTATTTTTTTGTCATTCGGTCCGACTGCACTATCCACTTTTGTGACTGCCTCCTTCAACGTACTGTTGCCGTTAGGTTGTGCCTCTCCCGTAGCCTTCTTTGCCAACGCGTGGTTCTGCAATCCTTGTCCCATCTCACTGTTTTCCTGTACCCTGGTTCGAGATGCTGTTCCATTTCTCCTTTTCGTGACTACCATCCAGTCGTTCTCTCCCGTTCCTGTTTTCGCTGACTCGTGGTTCGTTGCTGGTGCAGGGCCCTCCTGTTCGGTCTTCGCTGACGTGGGGGCCGGTGCTATGTCGAGATGCGTTTGATCGTCACTTTGTATCGACTGTTGTTCCGTTACGCTGCTGGTCACCTGGTTCTCCTGTTCTTTTATCCGGCGTTTTCTTAACAACGCATCCTGTTCGTCACAATGCTCCCTGACTTCCTTGATTAACGTCTCCATGCTGTCAAAAATTGGTTCTGGCGTGTCGATGAGCTCCGCTTCTTCCACCGAAACCGTAAGACAATGCTCTTCCTGTATGTTTTTCTGTGCTAATGAACAACTCCTTATTTGATGTCCAGCTTCCCCACAGCGTAGACA
>MIQA02007430.1:0-11492 GCA_001887855.2 Sclerospora graminicola | reverse complement strand
AGCCTGACTCTTTTGGTTCTTTCTTTTCCTTCGTTTTCCTTTCAATATATCCATCCGTGCTTCTTTCATCTCCACTCCAATCTTTTACTTCGACTATTACTCCCGGTTAGTCACGCCCAATCGGCTAGTGGGTCTGTCTAGAGGGACCTCTTGTTGCCACGAGGCATCGCTTGGTCCGGTCGGGTCTGAGTGCCTTGCTCCCAGTCCTGGTCGTCATACTCTTCTTCTTAGAAACGGTTGGATCCGGATTGATGGTCCTCGTACCTAGCGGCCGGTTTGATTATCTCCGACAGCTTGTTCATTTCTGCCAATCCGTCCAAAATTCCTGGATCCAAGACGTTGAGGCCGACTTGATCACGCATGGCCAACGTAGCCAGATGGTCTGCGCTGTTGTTCCACTCCCGTTTGATGTAACAATTCATGTTCTAGCCATTTCCGCAGGGCAGACATAACCCGGTCGTTCAGGAGTCTCAGCGGGGCGCCTTGCAATCTATTTCTCCCGTGATTTGCCGGATCACCAGATCGGAATCACCACATATGATGATCCGCCCCTGCGTCCGTCCAGCCAGCAGATCTAGGCAAAGTAAAAGTCCTCGGTACTCTGCTTCGTTCACAGTTATGCCAGGCGTGAAATCTGAAGCAGCAGTGACCACTTTCCACTCGGGCAACTTCCACAAAATAGCACTATAGGCCCCTACTCCCTTCTTTACACTCGCCAACCCGTCAAAACTCAGAACCATTAATTCTTCCGTGGGTCACACCTTTGGCGGTGGTAATAGGATGGATTGTCGCGGCTGTTTCCGAGGCGCTATAGCTATCAGCGCTTCCTCCACTTCTGCCCTTGGGGTAATGCTGGCCGCTAACGTTCCCAGTATCTCCTCTTCTCCTTTAGTACACTTGATCACTTCTAGAGACCACTGAGACAGCAGAGCCGCCCATCTACCCAGCCGGCCGTCAATTCCATTTGCCGTCAGAAGCCATGACCGGGTCGACCGTCTAGAAAGTCCCTTGATGGGCCGAGACCCCAGCATAGTATAGCACACATCCAGGATCCGTAATAAGGCCAAAACTTCTTTATCCACTAGCCCATAGTTAACTTCATTAGACTTTAGAGTCCGGCTGGTGAATGTCACAGGACAGTACACTCCGTCATGATCCTGAACAAGGGTGGCTGAGATGGCCCACTTGTTTGCACAGATGATGACCACAGGAACCTTATTAACATCAAAATGCTTCAGGACTGGTGTGGTCGCCATTTTTGCTTTCAACATGCCAAAGGCTACCATCGCCCGGGTCATGTGATCGTCCGGACCGGCCGCACAGGAATACGGCGGCCGGCTGTCTATCTGGGCAGATAAGGGCGCCATCTCATTGGCCGAAATAGTTGACAAGGGCGGCATATCATTGGTGGAAATATTTCACCCGGGCGGCATCCCATTGGCTGATATTGCTAACTCGGCTCGCGCTTCCACTTGCCTATTCTGCTCTCTCAGCTTGTGGTAATCCACCTCCCGTAATTCATACAAAACCGCAGCATAGACCGCGATCCTTAATGAACCGACTGTAGTAATTCAGGCTGCCCAAAAAAGATTGCATAGCCTTTAGAGACCGCGGGAAAGGCAGATTACTCAAGGACTCCAAATCCTTCGGATTAGCTTCCAATCCGGCGATCGAAACCTGATGGCCCAAATAGGTCACCTTAGTCTTTCCCCAGAAACTCTTAACCACACTAATCGAAAGATTCCACTTTTCACACGTAATCATCAACTTTTCCACTTTGTCACACAGTAAATCCCAGGTAGTGGCCGTAACGAGAATGTCATCAATGTAAGACCGCCGCCCCAAAACTGAAGGTTTTGGGTCGGGGTCCGGGTCACCTTCGGCGAACACGTCATCGACCAGAGCCGGATCTTGATCCGCCTTGATCTTGAAGTGACCATACAGCGCGTTATCTATCAGCCATAGATAAATCTGCGGAGCATTCTTTAGGCCGAATGGCATCCGATCCCACTCGAAAAACCCGAAGGGCGTCACGAACGCAGAGATCTCCCGTGCACGATCGGTCATAGAGACCACCCAGAATCCACTGGCTATGTCCAATGAGCAATGCCACAAAACTTTATCCAAATCCTCCAGCAGGTCGTTTATCGACGGCATCGGGTAAGCCATCAGCTTAGTCATCCGGTTCACCAGCCGGTAGTCAATACACAGCCTTATATCTACCCCATTCTTCTTAATACTGATTACAATGGGCGAAGCCCATGGCGAGGTGGACGGCTGAATTATCTTGGTGGCCAGCAATCCCTTGATAAGCTCCGACAGCTTTTCCCGATACTGGGGGCGACTCTCCGGCATTTTTGTGCAACCGGCTTGGCGTTTCCCACATCAATGTCGCATACCGCCCCATGGGCGGCCGGAGGAAGTGCGTTTCCTGGTCCAATCAGCAGATGCTTTCGTTTCCATATGATATCCTTCAGCCTGCTGATCTCTTCCGGGGTGTTCACATCCGGGTCTCCCACTTGCAGATCGTCAATAGTAACCGCTGGGGGGCAGGGGGTTACCTCAGGTAGCACCGCCATCTGATCCTCCATGCCTTCAACATATAGCTCGCCCCCTTCATGAATGCAGACTTGGTCAGCTTCGACGACTTCGGGATCCTGATCGGCCGGCTGGGTCGATCCGCCTTCGGCTATTTCCGAATTCTGATCAGCCGGCTGGGTCAATTCGCCTTTGGCTATTTCCGAATTCTGATCGGCCGGCTGGGTCGATCCGCCTTCGGCTATTTCCGAATTCTGATCGGCCGGCTGGGTCGATCCGGCTTCGGCTATTTCCGAATTCTGATCGGCCGGCTGGGTCGATCCGCTATCATCTTGTTCATCAAACCATCCGGCATCGGGGGTGACCGCACATGTAACTCTGCCTTGTCCTTTCTCCTGATTCCGTCGTTCGTCCGTCTTCATCGGGGTGGGCAAAACCAGTTCAGCGATCGGGGCATAGTCTCGGCCAATACGTTTAGCCGGATCCGGCGACGGCCGGCTCCGCGTCAATATCCTGGAAGGGGTCCGGTACTCTGGTTTAGCCACCATTGGAGTCTGGTCCTCTTCCACTTCTTCCTCTTCGCTGACCAAATCGGTGGTTGCCTGAAAGGCCAGGTTTTGCCACTCGATATAGCGTCTTGATCCAATAGTGACATAACCCGGCCGGCGGGGCACCTTGTCCTCGGTCAGCTACATTCCAATGATCACGTCTTCATGCAAGGTGAGGGGTCTTTCCGAGATGTTGGTCACGTTTATGTAGTTGAGATGACCATCCGCTTTGACAAACGAAGGTACCCAACACTCGCCCTTTGTCAGCCATAACTTACGCCGTCTGTCGTGTGATCGTACCATTACTTCCACCGCTTTTCCCACCGGCACCGTTACAAACTGACCTAACTTGAGGAACTGGACGTGGGCACCATATAAGGGCCGCCGGCCGGCGAGCTGGATCTGCACCTCATCCGGTAACGTCAATATTCCATGCGATAAATCCAACCGTATGCCGTCCGGGACCATAAAATCCATCCCCAGAATTGCATCCTGCCCGGCCAGCTTACCTACCCAGGCGGTAAAGTAATACACCAAAGACCCAGCCAACGTAATCTTAACTCTTGTTCTGCCTTGGGTCATGTATGAACTCTCTCCAATGCCGATGCATTCATGCCGCTTCGTCTCGTCTATTTCACAACCCACCTTACGAGCAAAGGTGGTGTCAACGATAGACACTTCTGCGCCAGAGTCAAACAGCATGGTAGCCTTCTGGTTATTGATTTTGCCATCCGCCTTGGCTTGCTTGAACCACTTATCCGGTGAATGGTATTTCCAATAACCTCGCGACTCGCCGGGTAACAGATTCAATTCCATAAGCACTTCAGACCGAGAATATTCGTCCGTCCGTATACTGCTCACCAGGAAGGGGTCAGCCGTGCTGCCCGGGGACCGGATGACGTAATCGTCAAACTTACATGTATTGTCGGTTACGCTTTGCTTTGCTTCTTGATTATCCTCCTTACCGACATATGCATAGATACTAACACTAGACCGCTCGGCTCGAACCAGATTCCAACCTGGCGAGCGATCTAGTTTAACATCTTTTCCACCCCGGGCGGCAACATTCCAGCATGCTTGGTCGGGACGTACCACTTCTTCATCTGGTTGTAGAATTCTTCAATAGGGCACAGTCCCGCCTCGTGCACTTCCCCGCAAGTCTTGCAGGTAAACAAACAGTGTTCCGCCGGATGTCCTTTCCTTTCGCACTTCTTGCAGGTCAGCCGCTTCCAACAGCTCCGGTCGTCATGCTTGATGGACCCACAGTGGGTACATTTGCGTCTGGGGTAATCCTGGTCAGTTCGAGCCGGAAAACCCTTCGGCTGACTGGACCCAGCTGGCAGCCTGGATGGCTGACTGGCTTCTGCCGAGAACAGGTACCGGTACTGCTCCTCTCGGACTCGCCCCCAGATCGCTGGTACTCCTCTTCCGAGCTAGTCGCGTCTGACTCTCGGGCGACCATGCGGACGGCTCGGGCCGTCCTGGTAGATGGCGGCCGGCTTCCTTGATCCGAGTTAAAACGGGACTTGAACCGGCCGGTTCCAACTGCCGCCTTGGGGCCTCGCTTCTTCGCTCTTTGGTAGGTGCGCAGCGTCAATTCCAGCTCCGTGGTATTCTTCAATCGCAGTAACGCCAGCTGGTCCGCCAGCTCCCGATCGTCCAACGTGCCGATAAAATGCTCCACATGTTCACGAGCGGCTTCCGACCGGCTGGCATCTTCTTTAACCGGTATATTCGCCCTCATGCCAGCGACATTTAGGCGATGGAGATACTCCAGAGGGGTCTCATCCGCCCGCTTCTTGGTGTGGAAATATTGGCGCGCCACCGACATTCCAGATCCACAATATTGTTCTCCGAACGCTTCAGCCAATCCCTTCCAATTAACTCGGACTTCCCGGCTGAGCTGTTGGATCCAGGTTTTTGCTGGACCTTTCATCAAGTCTCCAAAGATCAGGCACTTCTCATAGTCCGGCGTCCGGTCTCTGAGAAATGCCGACTTCGTCTTGCTCAGCCATCCTCGGGCTTGGTCCTCGTCCATGTCTCGTCCAGTGAAATCCTTTAGCTCGGACGTGGCTGACATCCGCACCCTTGTAATCGCTCCTGAGTCCGGATCAAACGCTTGGGCCGAGGCCACGTTGGCTCGGCGAGCCATCCCCAGGTCCAGGTCATCCGGATCGTAGTGGTACTTGGCCGACTTAACGGATTCCATATCCACGTCGCTAAGAGACAGCTTCCTATTCGTTGGCCGCCGTCCGGTTCGGCGACCTGTCTGGCGGCTCGGCGGGGCGGCATGGGGTTCACTCTGCTTGGACTGCACCGACTCCATGTCTTCGTCACTCGGCTCCTTCGTATAGTACTGGACTGGCTCGGGGGCCTGACTCCCACGACGAGCCGGCTGGTCCGGTGACTTCGGACTGCCGCGGCTGGCACTCAGCCGACGCTGCTCTTCCAAGTATCGTTCCATCATCGCCGAAAACATGTTATGCAGGTGATCCGGCACTTGAAGGCTCTCCTGGGGGTCGGCTCGCGGGGCGACTTGGGGGGCGGCAGGGCTGCCAGGTCGACATTCTTTTTTGATCCGCCCATCCGCATCTTCCTCCTTCAGCTCTGGATCCGCCGTCGCCGTCCAAGTCTGTACGCTGTACTGACTGGCTTTCTTCCGCTCGGGCGTATCCGGATCTTCATGTCCTCCAAACATCATGGCCGTTGCTACACGCGCTGCGCCCCGATCGTCCACTTGTCGAAGCTGAAACTGGTTCGGGAATACCCTGATCGGCCTAAAACCAGGCTGTCATGCGATGATCAGCCAAGGTTTGACTTTGACGAAGCTCTCTTACCCGAAGACAGTTGGGAAAGAACGTTGGACCAGAACGAATTTGAAGTGGAGAAGATTTTGGATACCCGATCAGGCAAGAGAACCCGATTTGGCCGGACCAATCGTGATTACTTGGTTCGGTGGAAGGGTTATGACGATCCCGAGTGGGTAGACGAATGTGATCTGAACTGTGGAGCTCTATTAAGATAATTTGAACGTGATCGGGTGAGACGAAACAGATTTGGAGTGATGCAAACCCACGAAGAGGGCAACCAGGAATCTCAATAGCCTGGGTTGACACAGTGTGACCGATCAGCCAAATGTAATGATCGAGCAAGTGGAGATCAGGGTGGTTGAGCTGGTTTGGAGTAAATGGATGTATATATATACATATAATGCACGAGAAACTATATTTGCATACATGTGAGCGATCGACATACAAGATGGAGACAATAGTGAGACCTGAACAGGAAGTGTGAATATGGAACGTGAAAATCATCAAGAACTGTCGTGATATATTAGTGATTATGGAAAAACGAAACGAAAGTTGGTTGTCACGACGATCACGGGCCATACTTAGTGCGCAGGCGAGAAACCGCGAACCCTGGATGATCCATGGGGCTTGATCGGAACTGGTTCCGCCAAGGCTCCTGCTGATCGGTCCAGATCAGGCAATCACGCAACGTGGCGACCGGAGTTGGATGTCCATAACCGGGATACCACTCCCCGCCGTCAGCTTTGAGTCCTCGCGATCCCGCCCGACGAACAGGTAAATGCAGCACGGCAGGAAACAAGAAAACGTCCAGATCGCACTCGCCGCGCTGAATCCCGTTGACAATATAATCGCAGATCGCGGCCCAGGCAGCCCCGGCTTTGGTGCGTCGACGCTTGCGAGCATGATGGTAATGCTCGATCCACGCGTCCTTGCGCATCGCCGCCGTGATCGGGAAATGGTGGGTCGCCTCCCATATCGCTTGGATGTGTTCCTGGTAATACAGGGCCAAACGTCCCTGCAGATCGACAAACCAGGGGTGATTGGGAAACGCCAGCCCGGGCATAGGTGTCATGAGGACATCCCAAGGTGCTGAATCGATCAGAAGCTCGATAGCGCCTCTGGTCAGCACCCTCGGTTGCCACTGCTTGTCCTTGGGCGCCGGCGATCTTGTCGGAAAGATCCAGCCTGGCGGGCGGGACCACAAGCGAGGGACGAGTTTGTGCCTCACAGCAAGAACCTGAGGCGTCAGATCCCATACCTGATCAGCACTCCAAGGTTTCCGAGTGGCCATGTGAGCAGAAGTCGGCTTGCCCTGCATGACGACGTACAAATCCATGAACCTTTGGTTCGGATTATAGCTGTAATCGTCCTGCTCGATCGATGATCGGCTCGCCGGGATGAAAACGCCCGGGGAAATTGAGCGGTGGGGCGATCACTGCCCTATTGGCCGGTGGAGGAACGTTGGGATCTGCCGGAGCCGGTGTCTCCTCCTCGAGATCATCGTCGTCCTCGTCCTCGGACTCAAGCAAAGTAACAGCCTGGGCCAGCGAACTTACGCCGGAAAGGGTTGGCGCTGGAGTGCGGCGATCAGTACTGCGCGATCGGGCCAGAACGGACAACGTCCTCTCGTCCAGATCAGTCGACTCATCGTCCGAGTCAACCATGAGACGAGAGCGCTTGGCGGGAGACATCTTCTTCTTTGACGAGCTGGTCCGCTTGCGCTTTGCAGAACTCAAGACCGAGGGGGCTGATCTCGAAGTCGCTGGTAAACGGGATTGAGTAGACGCAGAAGCCGCTGCAGTGCTGATCACGGGCTGATCAGCACTATGGGCCGGCAAGGAAGCGACGGAAGACGCTGGTGATGGCGGGGCAGACTCGGAAGACTGTGGTGGTGTTCCAGACGGAGTGAAGGAGCTGATCAGCTCAGGAAGCCGTTGTAAAGCCGTCCGAACTGACTCCGAACCGGTGTTTGGTTTGGTCCACCTCTCCATAGTCTGCACCGCGAGGTTCTCAAGTCGGCGTTATGCTGGAGCCAGGCGCGATCATCGAGCTCTAGGGTTTCAAGTTTAACCCGAGCAAGATTAAGCTCGCGCCGGCAATCTTCAGCTGCCTTCCGACTCTCGCACAACCTTTTCTGTATGTCGGCGCGGCCGATGCGAGAATCGGAAAGTTGCTTGACCAGGAGCTGGACCTGCTCATCCGAGTAGCGAACCTCGACTTCCCGACGCTCTACGTCCTCGGCAGTGCAGATCTTGTCGCGAAGCAGCTGATCACGGTCGAGACGGTGATCATCGAGCCGTTGTAGATGATCCACCATCTCGACCATCGAGTCTTTCATTGCCTCAATACGTTCGTCTGGAAATAAACATGGAGAGTCATATACGGATTACAGAAGAAGTGAATGGGATAAACGTACCTTGATGGCGGATGGTAATAGTCAGCAAACCGATCAGCGACTGTAAAGAGGCGACGGTGTCCGAAGGCCTGGAGAGGCGCAGAGTAGCAAGGTCAGCTGATAGCTGATCACGCTCCACCGTCAAACTCTGAACGCGATCAGTCATGTCTTGCAAGTCTTGGTCAAGTCGGTCGTGATCTAGCCGAAGAGTCGACAGCTGGCTAGCCAGATCAGCAGAATCATGTGCCAAGGAATCGGCAACGATCCGACGGTCGGATAACTCAGCGTTAAGTGCCCGATTGGTATCATATAGAGAAACCAACTCGGGAATTGCACTTCGGAGTTCGACCGTAGTCGGCAAGCTTCCACGGACCCCAACGTGAGTGGACCCGATCCATCTATTAGACGGGCGAGCTGTTCCAAGTAACGGAGGGGGCGATCTGAAGAAGGTCGAGCGGGAGGATTCCAAGGCGGGCGATACGGAGTCATGGTTGTCGTGGGACGGATGAGGCTGGTCGTGATCGGCGCCGAAGTCGTGATCGGGGCGGTCGCGGGATTAGTCGAACTGGAAGCGGAAGGCGAGGCAGTGATCGGGCGGGCAGCCGAAGATGACGAAGAAGGAGGAGGAGATCGGTTCGAGTCAGCCATGGTGATCGTCAGAGAGGAAGTTTGGAAGTGAATGAGTCGAACTGCAGTCGTTGCGCGGCTGCAGTTAGTCTCAGGGGCGGCTGTGGTAAAGCGATCAGAAAATGTTGAGAATGAAGTGGACCACACATGGCCGTTGATTGGTGACGATGGAACACCCATCAACATATGACGGTTGATGGGTGGGAAAGGCTGATCACAGTTACGATGAAAATGTGGCGGACAACGGGTATTCACGATGTGAAGAAATCAGCCAAGTACTGTCATTACGCCCAGTCCCAGACACTGATGGAACGATGGAGATCACGATCACGATCGTTATCTCAATTACTAAGTGGAGTTCCCGTGGATGTAAAACGAGGTGAGCAACTGTTGACTTGACGTGTCAGGGATAGCCGTCTAGCCGATCTATGAATGGTATAGTGGTTGAAGTTGATCATGACACGAAGTTACGGCCTGATCGGCTGATTATGCCCGAGCAATGAAGATTAGATGTGGAATGAAGTCGGGCATGTGGAGTGACAGGTTGTGTGAGTGATGATAACCTATGGGTTTGTCCGAGGATGACGTGGTAAGGCCTGATCAGGCCTGATCAGCCGAGATCGGTGTTATATGGTTGCCCCGACAGGGTATGAAGGTCGGAAGTATGGCTGAACAGATGAATAAAGTCGTTGCGATGGTGACTCAGAGGGTTCCCGAGGTGATCAAGGGCTGATCGCCCTGATCACTGCCTGATCACTCGGCTGATCGCTATGCCGATCGTGATCGGGGCTGATCAGCCTCAAACCGGCGTTTAAATGCGAAGACAAGGGGAGTTCTCGGTTAAGTCGGGCTGGATACGAAGTGGACAAGTGTTAGAAGAGCAGATCTCAAGTGGTTTCAAGGTCGATTATCGAAGATCGGGATGGGTTGAAGATATTTCTAGGAGTCGGGTCGTGATCAGGGCAGAGATGGTACAGATCAGCTTGAAGGTGCAGCCAGGATGGGCAAGGTGGTGTTACGCAACCGTGCGACGAAGTAAATAGGTTCAAAGTATAAATCAGGCATGAGTTGGTGTATGGTACACAGGTATAGAACATTGCATATATAATAACAGGTTTTTGATTTTCCCCCTAAGCAAAGAGTCGCTCCGCCACGTGTTGCGGTCATTGGGAGCACAGGGTTGACTAGTCCCCTCTTGCTCAACTAATTTCCGGTTAAGACGCGCTTAGACGCATTTTGGCTTACCGGAAGACCCCCGACGGGTTTGTTTAGGTGATCGAACCTCACCCTCAACGCACACGTGTTTGGAACACGTTAATAATATTGGTAAAGGTTTTGTGGAGATAACGTTTGTGGATTACTGTGGAAGATCGTGGTTTGATCGCGTTTTCTTGGTTTCGTTATATCTCTCTCTCATTGGCTGGCCTGATCAGACGAGCTTTCTTGATCAGTGCCTAGATACTGATTAAGTATCGACCCCAACCCGTTCTCCGGTGAAGATTTCCACCCGAGGACACCCCCCGTCTCGAGAAGGTCATCCCCTCCGACCTGATCAAGATCATCGTTTTCGTCACCGAGTCCACCTAAGTGAGTGTAACCACCCCCGATCAACGGGTACACAAGGTGAGATGAAGATAAACATAGATCCTGACGCGCATGAAGACCGGGAGGATCAGATCAGTCACCACAATGGTGTTTCATCTGATTCTGATGCTGATCAGGATCGACGGAGTACCCCCTCCGATAGTTGGTCGTCCGAGCCAGAGGGTATCCGGATTCCACCCAAGACTTCTGTCATGGATTTGGAAATCGGCTCCACCAGATCATACCGATGCTACCCAGAATGGACAACTCAAGAGTGTAGAAATGTCTGCGGGGATGCTCTACATAGGCGCCAACCTGCAATTTGCAATTGCTAACAATGGCGGAACACCGCGAGCTAACGGACAAGAGCAGGTGGAAGAACGAAACTTTCACCTAAGCTTGAAGGACATCAAGTCAAAGGATGCGAAGAGCATTAAGACGACCAAACAAGGGCTCCGGGGAACCGGACCGAATGATCCGCCATCAGTGACAGGATGTGCGGCGAACAAGAGAGGTAAGGCGAGTGCACCGTCCGCAGTGATAAGTGCGGCGGCGAACTTTGCTCAAGAAACACGAGGCTAGTCTCATATTCAGTCAGCTCCTACAACATGGATGCTTGGGGGTGAGGATACGCCCAAGGGGCCACCACACCCAGGACTGCTTATGGACACTTTCGATGTGAAACAGAGTGAACGACTCTGGAAAGGATTTTGGGAACTTGTGTCGGAGTGGCGATGGCTACACCAGGATCAAGTGGTTTTTCATGACAGTGTTGTGGACGAAGACGGGATTCGACTGTTACGCAGTTTAAAGTGCATTTACAACCTAGATCCAGCACCGGATCACGACTTCAGACGACAAGACCAAGAAAAACAAGGTTTGCCGAGCAAGGACCCGGCTTACATGTTTATTGAGCCTAGATTACACTAATTAGACTGCATTTTACTACTACTACTACTAGTACTACTACTACTACTACTACTACTACTA